>JAHXMU010000481.1:983055-1001426 GCA_019455685.1 Philornis downsi
ATTGGCTGTTGTACTGTGTAGTTGAACATAAGAAAAACTGCGAATCTGTAGTCACATAAATTAAACCTTAAAAAAAACAACCTTTACAAATATGTGAAAAATTGCCACCCACAAATTTTTGTGGAATGAAATTTAGAAAAACAGTATTCTAAATTTTAGAAAATTCCGGACGTTTGTATAGCAATTGAACATCTATATAAAATCTTTCTGGATTTTAGATATTTATCTAAAATTTACGTAATTCCAGAAATTTATATTATTAACATATTTGTACGTTTTTTACATTTTAAAAAGTGGATATTTAGAAAATTACTATAATTTTTTGAAACACTTTTATAAACTGGGATGGAACCGCCAATTTTCTAATGGAATATACAATTTTTTATAATAACAACATATAAATCAAAACTCATATCTATACATCAAATAGCTCTTGTTCTCAACCGTGGTCGATTCTTTATAAAAAATAAACTTTTAATGAAAAATGGAAATTAGATATATTTAACTTTAGCATTTTGTTAATTTTGCGTTTTTTTATCATATTTTATTTTTCATCTTGCACACTTTTTTACCACTTGACAATACTAACTCTAACCGCAGTCATGTCTATTAGTAGCAAACGATCATTGTAATCTGTATATCAGTGAGAATTCCGTAGAAGTACTACAGATATTTCAGCTATTAGAGGACGCGGCCCAGAGGACGCGCATGTTCTGAGTACGTCCACTCAGTCATTGTTGCAATACGTAGCCATTTATGTTACTTAGGAAATGTGAAAACATTTTTCAAAATTACATTTTATTTACAATTTACAATATTTATAATATAGTCAGTTTAGTATGCATTTCTACAGAATTTATTTTACAATCAAAAAGAAATTTGTTTGATTCGGAAGGTTCACAATAATTCTCAGATTGATTTATGCAGTATATTTCTCAAAGTCTCAAAGTTTAAAACTATGGTGTGCATTTCCGTTGTAACAAATTCGTGTTTGTATCCCATTATATGGTTCCTGAGGCTTAAATTTATACAAATTAATCAAGAAATCAATCAACATATGAAGCTCTCTTTTTCAAGTCACTCGAAACTAGAATGTTATTCGGAAAACCGCTTTCCTGAAAGTCTGATTTTCGGTTATTCAAATTAACCGGTTTTGTCCGGTTTCTATTAAAGTCACTGTTCAAACTGTAATTTGTGGTGTAATCCAGAGATAGACAATTTTGCCAATCAGATTGTACCTGGTCGATCTGCTGACGACAGGTGTATTAAAAAAAGTTCGTACACATTTTTACGAAATGAAGTTTATGAATTTCAAGTTTGTTCTTCTTTCTCATATTTTTTCAACTTAAGTACAGATTGTGGTATCCAAAATGGTTCATAACAATAGAATGGATTAAATAAACATTTTGGTTAAGTTTCAATTTGGAATAAAATCTAACAATGCAGGTTGCTACGTAGATATTGCCTAAAGATTTTGAAAGAGTTGAAAGCCTTGAATGGTTTCAAAAAATGTATGTAACATGTAGCTTATCCAAACCCATTACTCTAGAATAAAAGCCATTGGCCCCAGTGTGTGCAGGCCTTCACCAGGTGGAATAAAGGTGTATATTATTTGATAGGGGAAGAATTTAACAACCAGAGGGAAGCGAAAATCAAATTTCTCGCTGTAGCTCCTCACACTTAACTTGCAGAAACTCAAATTTGCGTTATAATTCCTATTAAAAATTTGAAGAAAAAAGAATCCTTCCATACAGGTGACTGATTTAGCCTACATATTACTGGCTTTACATCTTCGAAATGCTTGCACTAAACTTGGTTACATTTTTTACACTTTAAATATTTGCCGGAGTAGGGTCTTAAATGAAAAAGGAGGACACTGACATATTCATTCTACTATCTCTATGATCTATGATCGATTTTAAAATTTGCCACATGCTTTTAGTAATCTAAGTTCTAAGAACGAAAACGGGCGACGTAGTCCCACCCATTCTTATGTCTCTCATTCAAATTGTATGGTTTATCTGAATTTAAATCTTAAATCTCATCAATTATATTGAGTTACAATACTGTGTAAAATGTTAAAAAATCGACCAAATGACCATGGCTTATCGGGTACTTCCCATACAAATTATCTTATTTAACTTGTATATTCCCAGCTTGGTACTTTCCATTCAATTGTATTACATTCAGCATAATCAATATCGTATCTAGTATTTAGAACTGTGAAAGAAAACAAATTGCGGTGCCACGCCCACGGGCATACAAATTGGCCGATTTAGCAAAGTTGGTTGTCCTTCTACGTTTCTCAAACGGAGTATTTCACAAAGTTACAATTTAGCTTCTTTTACTGTGCTTCTTCAATTCATAATATTTTTTGCAACAACACAGAGGGAAGGATGAAGGTACTCGTATATTAAGGTCAATTCGTCCAAGTGAAATTTCTGTATTTGTTTTTATATGTGAGTTATTGCAAGCAGAAAATTTCCAAAATAAAAAAAAAAAATTGGATCATTTAACGGAAATCATTCGGAAGATAACTGAGGCAATTCCCGTGGTAATACTCCTCAGTTAAAACACAGTCTTATTTAGAAAAAAAAATTAGAGCATTTCATAATTGTAACATATATCCATTTCCAGTAACATGTATCCAATTAACAAAGTCTATAAATTTGCGCTGCTTTGTTTTCGCTTAAAGCTTCAGTTGCAAACTTTTCCACATGTCAGATTTGAATGCATGAAATCAAAGAGACGATCAAACAACCTGCCCTGAATTTAAAGTTTTTTTGGTTCTAACATTTGCCAGAGGTACGTCGAAACAACATACACAATTTGTGAAAATTTTTTTCGCAATAGGTTTTGCGGAAATATGCTTAAGCGAGTACGTCTCCGGCCAGCGAGTGTAAAAAAAACTTCGACATTTTCGATCACCGATTTCCGAATTTGATGAAATATTGTCGAGCCTCTTGTGTTCACTAATTGAAAGAGGATCAATTAAGAACCGTTTCAAATTACAGCACATATCTTCTGTATAAGGATTTTGTACCACATCTGTTGTTATGACATCTTGATTTTATCTGCGTAAACCCTTTATTAGCAAACTGCATATCGGCTTTTATAAACCATGCGTCAGTGCAACTTGTCCAAAATTGGGGAAGCTCCAATGAAAGTGCTTTGATTTCTGTATGTATACGCTGATTGAAATTAGATGCTGGTTGAAATTAAATGCATCGGAGTGTCCAATTGATTGTGCTGAAGCAAGCGTAATATTATTATCTTCATTGTCCTTTGTATGAAATCTTATGAGCAAACCGTTGTCATCATTTTATCTTCGGGAAATAAATTTACAAACAAACCTAACGGGTATATATGAATAGGGCCAACGAAGTGTATATTAACTATCCGTATATTGAAGTGTGCATAAAATTTCGATACATAGGCTGACTACTGATGCTCGTCCTGAACTTTAGGAACTTGTCCTTCGTCTCTTTTCTGTTTTGTCTCCAAAAAAAACTTGTGGTTGTCCACTGCTTTTGAGAATTCGCTTGTTCCTGCACTTGAAATGTCCAACTTTATTAAATTTTATTAAATCTCTCTAATGAGATATATATTGCACATATATACACTTCTTAATTTCTATTCGCGGATTGATTGGTACAATCCTTTCGATTATGTTGCATAATTAAATTATTTTAGGCAAGATCGTCAAAAGTGATATTAATACAATTTTTTATTGCAACGTGCAAAAAACTGATAAAAATTATATTATATGGCATTGTAACTTTTTAGGGAACACCTACCATAGTACGAAGAACAGCGAGATGGATATCGTGAAATCCAGTTACATTTTACGACCGGAGTGTAACCAAAAGTTATTAGGATCCAGTAGATTCATGCACAAGTGGATTCATCCAATGGCTGGTAATAGAATGGGTGTAGTGAATTTGTTGATTTAAAATTAATGCGCATTTTCAATAAAAATTGCGAGATAATATTACTGGGAAACCTTCATCAGGATCGGTACAGATTAACACAAGTTATAGCATTCAACAGTCGTCCAGCCGGACATTGTTCATCGCCTCAGGCATCTTGAAACGTGTTTCACTTTAAGATATTTGGAACATGCATTTTCTCCTTCGATACCGTAAATCATTTTATACCTTCACTCGGGGAAATACAGGTACGGGGTGGTTCACGAATCGTACTACGAACACAATGTCAATGTCAATGGGGACCGTTATTTAAAGATGTTAAGGGTTTTTTTGATTAGAACTGTGCGAAGACGTATTCGTTTCAACAGCATTCGGTTCCAGCAAAGTGGAGCAACTGCACGCTTAGCCAGACTGGTATAAACTCCAACGAAAATTCTCGAACAAATTAATACCCAAAATCTTCACTTTCCACTGGCCCCGAAGGTCACCTAACCCGACTGCACCAGACTCTTTTTTACGGGTTATGTCAAGCAACATGTGTACAAAATGAAACCGAGGAACTTAACTGAATTGAAGAAATCCATCAAAAAAAGAATTGGGGCGAACCCGCATTGAATAATTGTCGAATCAGGTGTCACATATGCGTGAATGAGCATAAAGGTCACTTACGGTCCATCATTTTCAAAACAAATTAGCTGTATAAAATAAAAATTGAATTTTCTATACAATAAAAATAAATTAATGAAATACATTGGTTAAAACAAGTTATTTGCATTTGTTATTGTAGTACCTCTTTATGCGAAATTGCAGTTGTGGATTGTAAATTAGCTATATCTTCTCAGCCCTTCTTTTATATACCATGAAAATTGCGCGATTGATCGAAATTGAATTTTCCGCTGTAATCCCTGATTCGTAGACTGTAGGTGCTTTAATTGTTGGCAATTGTATTGCATTATAAGGCTTCCTAGAATTTGAAAAAATCACCCATCTTTGATGCCTTCTACACAAATTACATAATTTTGCCCAAATTCCACTATATTTACTATAACTTAACACGCATCAGTCATCTAGCAGACTTAATTCTACGAATGAAAATGGGCCGTGCTTCAATGCCTCTTAAGATACCATACATACAAATTGGTAGATTTAGCAAAATTCAATCTTCTTACAAGAAAAACCACATAGCTTTACTTCAGAAAGTTATAATTTTACTTCTTTGATTGTGCTCTAATTAAGAGTAATTTTTAGAGAACATAGCAGCTGACTACTTCCATTCTGGCGTCCCTCACACTTTTTGCTCCAACGCTAAAGAATATCGGGTCAGTTCATTTGACTGAAATTTCTATACTGTTTTTTAAATTTTTTTTTTCGTATTATTATCGGTTTTCAGTCGTATGTTGCTTATGAACTATACAAAATTTGGATAAAGAACTGCTCAGTTAAAAATAATACGCAATTTTATATATCCAACCATTAACAAAATCGTAAACTCATTTTATATTCATTTTGCACGCTTAAATACGGGACCGATTTAATGGAACCAGAAACCAGTTGAAGAAGGTAAAATTATTGAAATAATATACTTTCCAGTGGCAAAACTTAATTCTTATTAGTATTCTCTAATTAATGTGTCTGGGACTGTCGAGCTGCAGGGGGAAAAATTGAATTTCGGAAATTCAGTCAATTTTTAAAGGAGGTAGCAAAAGCGATGGTCTGATCCAGTCAGCCAGCCAATTATCTATGCACCAAACTTGTTTTATATATATCAGATACGACCTCTTCTCACACACAAACCTTCCCTTGGAATAATGGACTTTTACAGTATTTTCCTAAATTTTTTGCATTTATGCTTTAAGTGAAAGCCATATTTGATGGTAATTGGTTGGTGCGAGAAGGACCTAATCCAATACATATTTATTTCAACCTGCCACCTTAAAAAAATGAAATTTGTACTGGAATGAGCACAATCCGATTATGGATTTTCCATGAAAAGGCAACTTTGCGAAATCCATTATTAAAGTATGGACAAGCCCTAAGAGGAATATGGTCCTTAATTTTAGTATTTTCAGTTTCATTCTTCACTTTTGAAGCCATTTACTTTGAATTCAAATGTTTGTATTTTCATTATGTTCCATGGAAATAAATTCCCGTCATTTGTCTCCAGGCGGCTGTGGCATTTATGCTCCATTTCTTCCTTATTTATATCTTAAAATATACAAATTTTAAAGTTTTGCACTACTAAGAGGAAATCATAGATGGTTTTAGTTTCAGCCATTTTTCACGGGAAAGTCCCATCTTTGGTCCCCCAACTTCCCATTTTACCCCTAAAAGTGGTAAATTTCGAAAATGTCTTCTCATCCCACTCATATATTGGCAGAATAATCTAATTTTCCAATTTCATTAATAACTTTTTTCCAGCCCAGTCTCGAAGAATGCCTTCCGTAATAATAAGGTTTACATTAACTTTTTGGGCGACGATACCAATTTTTTCCTCATTCTTTCATTCTTTCATGTTTTTTATAAACAACCGATAGTGCCAATGTTTCTCCTTTTTTCATTTGACGTGCATAATATGGCAACATTCTTACGACAATGAGCGAGTAATTTTCATGATACTGGTTTTACCCGTTTTTTAAGAGGAATATACATATAGACACCAATTTGCGTTTTTCAATTTGCCATTTCATCTTTGCTTTTACCCTTAAAGCACTTTACCCTTTTGCACTGGAAGGGCAAAATGGACACCAATTTTCATGATGCTTGGTGTACCCGTTTGAGCTTAGCGATGTTAACAGCTTTGATTCCCATTAAAATTACGTCGTAACGTAAACAGTTTATTGGAAATGAACACAATCATACACAGTCTTATCTTTGCTATTCAGGTCGCAGAAAAGAAATGTTTTAAAGGACGTACAATCGAATACGCAATATGTTCCAATTTTATGTCAGGAATATCAGGGATGAGGTAATTAATAATTAATAATCGAGTCAGTTTGTTGTAATGACTGATTTTTCTCTCTTTCGTATGGTTAAGACCGTTTTTCACTCCGTCTAATTTTATGTTTCACTTTTCCAACAACCAGGCGTGCAAGTTTAAGTTCGAAAAACTCAATACATTTACACATTTTTACTAATACAATAGCATTAGCGGCTTATTAGACCTTGCAGCCGGCTTTTAAATTTTTTGGAGTAGAATATGTATGTTTACAGCTATTTACTTCCATATTTGCCTGTAAAGTTAACTATAATCATAAGTGATCCCAGTCTAAATAAGCATCATGGTTAGCACGCGTGTATATTGCACTAGACACATGTCTACCACCTGAGTCCTACTGTGCAATTGGAATTTTCCGACTGCCGGACTAAGGGTTTCGTCAATTCCTATTTTGACACTTATATCTAACAACAATGTTTTCATGCCGTGGCTATTTAAGGTCCGTATATTGCTCCTAGGTGCTCATAAAATGTATTTTTAGTCTCGGCCTGTTTGTCAGCCTTTGGGGGAGAAATCATTGAAAACAAAAATTTATGTCGTTGATGTGGATTGTGGCAATGCGGTCGCTTATATCATATCGAAGTAAGGTGTCTGAGCCTCTTATTCGCATCCAAGTTAATGAATTTCTGGCTTTTACGGACATCACATTTTCTACGCCATATGTTTCATCATCCTGTCCATCGACTTTCCTGGATATATAAAATAAATATATATAAAATAAAAACAAAACCATAGTAATTAAATCTAATATATAAAGTTATGAAATTTCAACGAATTAATCGTCATATAAAGTTAGATCAGTTTATTATCGTCTCTATACCGAAATTTAACAGGGTTGTTTTATTATTTGAACATAAAGACAACAATGGGAAATTGCATCATATTAGTAACTAAATTTGCATAATATGGGAGAAGCAATACAAATTTTGTCTTAAGATACCTAGAGAGTAACACGTCTCCTTTAACGCTTGGCAGTGCATATAAAATGATATATAGCCACTTCATTATAGGTATAACAAGATTATCCAAATAGTATACAGTTCAATTTGAAGATATTTGATGTAATTTGGCAGTGCTTTGAGGTATTAAGAAACTCCATAAAGTTTTCTTTAAGCTGGCTTATTTTCTAAAATAAGTAAAACACATTTTTAACATACTCCAATCGTCTAAACAAAAATAAAACTAATCTACTCACTATAAACAAAGCGTTTCTCTTTTTTTTTTTTTTTTTTTGCTAGTCATTATCTGGTGAAATATTTAGATAATTTTTTCAAAAACATCTTTTACTTTTACATCCAAAAACATCTTTTACTTGTACATTACAAACAAGAACTCTAAAAAAGAAAGCCGTATCCTTAGAAAGTTATGAAATATTTCATGGATGCAATAACTAGATCGGAAATGCAGTGAAGTCAGCCCATTTATTGCACTGTTAAAATGTTTGAAAGTTTGAAATATTCAATAAGTTAAAAAAACATATTCCGTTATATCGTATGAATGAGATATGGAAGACCTTCTCATATTTAGTGGGCTTACACGCAATCTATTTTTAGACTCATTCAATGAGACTTACAAGACTTGTCGATTACACGACTACCCGAAGTGTTCGTCAGACACATATTGCCGATAGTCTAATGCAATACCGACCGTTCACAGAATTTAATACCAAGCATAGCATAATCATAGAGAATTTTGGGACGTATGTCAAGGATATTTCGAAAAAACTTATAGAGTTATAATCTTTGAATGATATTCGTATCATTCGTATTATCAAGATTTGTTACGCAAGAGATAAATAAAGGTGTTAACAGTGAACTTACACGCATTCTAGTTTTACATTCCCCGAACAGGATTTACCACTTAATGATAATTACGAACATCAGTTTAAGGAGCTTTTACACTACTTATTCGATTTCCAAAGTGTTCATCAGATCACATCAAGGCGACCGCAGCGCAAATAAGAATCATTGCATGGGGGTCAAACCATGGCCATATGCTCGACAATGGAACATTACCGGCATTAGCCACCAAAGATAAAATAAACACAGGTCTTGCTTCGTCGACTTTCTAAAAAATTTTTTGTAGTTATAATCCTAAAATAATAACAACAAATTAGGCTCTTTCTCGCGGAAGAGATGTTAACATTTTTCCCCTGGGCGAATTAATCGAAGAATTTAAATTTAAAAAATTTACCAATTAGTCACTGTTCTTCTGATACATCCGATAACCCATATAGATTTAAGCCCATATATTTTTAAGTTGATATCTTTTATTTGGTGTCACTAAATTCAGTCATGTTAAGAGATTGGTGTTAGAATGGAAATGGACCTCGCTGTCATGCCCGTATTGGTAGCTCCCACACAAATTGAATGATTTTCGCAATTCAAAATTTCCCGTGTAATTCCTAATTAGGGGCTGCCGCAACTTAAATTTTTGTTCATTGTGTTCATATGTAATTCCAAAATTTACAGTTTAGTCAATTGACTTGTATTAAAAGGCTTCTTACATTGTGAAAATATATAGAGGGTAATCTTTCCTTCCCGTACAAGTTTCCTAATTTATTCCGTATGTTCATATCTTTCAGTTGATCGAACTAAATTTAGTCCAACTTGGCAAGAACTAGAATTTCGTCAAATTTAATTCTGCGAATGACATTCACAGCATTTTTTTAATACCAACCTGGAGATTTACCACGCTTCTTCTTGCACTAACACATTTTTGCACCAATGGAAAAATACGTTGGGTGAAGGCACATGTAAATCAGTTGACCTGTCTAAAATTTCTTTTAGCAAAAATTGGGATGCTCTATAGCAATAGCAGATAATGGAAATAGTCGTGTATTATAGTTGTGGTCGCTAAAATTGCCCACATTAATCACAAATGTTATTTATAACATGCTGCTCCAAACGCAGAGGGAGAAGCGCTGGTATTCCGACCAAAAAACAATATTTTGAAGGCAAGGGCCGATGTTGTCGATCAATTACGTTTAACAATTGTATTCGATCAGTAAAATATTAATTGAGAAGAAGGTCATTTCGGAGTTGATCGCGAATATTGTTGATGTTGGTATTATTTTTCTGCTTTTTTTAAATAGAAATAGGACGCTACGTTTTTCCTATATTATATCATATATTTTGAAAAATTTGAATCCACTGCAACGAAAATCATCTATTAATATTAACGATTTTGCTTCCAAATAGGCCTAACTAAATCGCTGAAGTGTAAGCTTAGAAACTACATGCGTAGGGAATGTTTACAAAAAATCTCAGTGATAACTTAGTTCATCCCCCATGCAATACGCGTATTCGACATAAAGCTTTTTTAGCAGAGCTTTCTTCTGTCGCTTCCAATTTGGGATCGCCGGAGTTTTTTTTCATTAGCATGTGAACATTATTATTTGTGAATTTCGTATATAAATGTGACGCTGTTTATTGTTGGACAACAGTTTACATATCAGCGCCGAACAAACAAAGAGTTCATTTAAAGTTTTTTTATTTGGGATTAAAAAACCTCTGTGTGTGAAATCGTAGTAATGAAGGTATGCATGGGAATCGCTGTTTATTTTCTGTAAATCGAACAAGCTAATAATCTGTTTTCGACAGTGTTTCAAAAACTGAAAGTAAAAGTGTTATTATGTAGTGCTCCCGTGCATAAAAACAATGATTTTAAATATAGTCAAAGTTAATGCACAGTACACAATTTGCCATATAAGAAATGTCCACCTCTCCATACTTGTCAGCAAAAAGCGTCCTGTAGAAATTAAAATTGAAAATTAGGCGATTCATTTTACGCCAATCCATACCACGTCTTATATTTGCTATTATTGGTGATCAGTTTGAAAAATACAAATCCTGCTCTACAGTTCAAAGACTGTAAACGGAATTATGTTCGCCACAGCAAATTAATGCCAGATGTACAAACTGAATTCAGATTGCATAAATTCTCAGCCGCCATACCGTTTTGACGCATCGATCTCCGACGGAAAGCATAAACAGAAAATTGAACATATGAGACTAAAACAAAAATTTTTGAAGTAAACATTGGAATTACTTTTGAGCTAGTTCAAAATACGAGGTGTGTCCAAAAAAGGTTGAATTTTCAAATTTCGCGGACTACGTACATTCGACTTTCGATTATTATTATTTTTTATGTTGCTACACTCGTCTCGAAGATATGTTGACGGCTTTATCCATATAGCATGTTTAATTTGTTTGTAAGAGCCATAAATAAGGCAAGTGGTTTGCGTGTTCGGCGATTCGGTTTTCATCTCCTCAATCGCGGCAAAACGCCGTTCTTTCATGGGTCTCTTCAATTTTGGGAACTGGAAAAAGCCGCAGGGGCCAAATCTAGTGAATACGGTGGCTGAGGTATGATAACGGTGTTGTTTTTGGCCAAATAATCTCTCACAAGCAAAGATGAGTGAGCAGGTGCATTATCATGATGCAAATGCCGTGAATTTTTTTCCAAAATTCCGGGCGTTTTTTTCGTATTGCTTCACGTAAACGGCGCATAACTTCAAGATAATACTCCTTATTTCCTGTACGACCTTGTGGTAAGAACTCCTGAGGCACTACACCATGGTAATCGAAGAAAACAGTGAGTGACCAAAAAAATCACGCCAAGTTCGATCAAATGTCAAGGTTTTATTTGATCGAACTTGGCGTAATTTGTTTGGTCTTAGCTCTCCTAGACGCTTCCAGTGGGACGATTGGCCTTCGGTTTCGATGTACCAACCATATATCCACGATTTGTCACAAGTTAAGGCCCTTTTATGCAAATCTGGATCATCGTTGACGTCATTCAATAATTCCTGAGCGATTCTCATGCGACGTTGTTTTTGGTAAAAATTCAGCAATTTTGGAACGAACTTCGGTGCCACACGCTTCATGCCCAAAATTTTCGAAAAGATTGCATAGCATGAGCCAACCGATATGCCGACATCCTCAGCAACTTCTCGAATTGTGATTTGATTCTCCATAACAATTTTCTTCACTTTCTCAACATTTTCATCGGTTGTTGATGTGCTGGGGCGTCCAGAGCGAGCGTTGTCATTCACATCTTCTCGACCTTCTGTGAAAAGCTTGTACCGCTTGTATTTTTTTGACTTAGAGTACTCCCACCGTATGCCACAGTCAACATTTCAAGTGCTTTTGAGCACTTATTTCCATTTTTTTCTCAAAATTTGATGCAACTTCTTTGATCCAATTTTTTTTTTTTTTTTTTTTTTTTGATAGCTGAAGATCGCCGAACACGCAAAATACTTGTCTTATTTATGCCTCTCACAAACAAATTAAACATGCTATATAGGTATATGTAAAACCGTCAACATATCTGCGAGACGAATGTACCAACATGAAAAGAAATAATAATCGAAAGTCAAATGTACGTAGCGCGCAAAATTGCAAAACTCACATTTTTTGAACACACCCCGTAGAATTAATATTCAAATTATATTTTCTAATAAGAATTTTGACATGTAGTACCGTACATGCCAAGTGAAATTTGGACAAAACTACTAAAATAATGCATCAAAATAAACTTTACTCATACGACTATCTGTAGATTTCTAATTCGTTCGAGTATGGATAACGACAAAATAAATAGTACGAAATTCCTTTTGACGTCAATATTGGCATTAAGTAATGGCATTCGATTTTAATACATGCGTACATAAAATTCAATCATCAGATTGAAAGGAAGAAATGTAAATCGATATAATTTCTACAAATATATTTTCATAATTTTGTCAAACAATGTTCAAGATTCTACTCAGAGACATTTCTTCACATCCCAAATCAATTTGCACGGGTGATACTTGTGAGAAACAAAAACAATGAAATAGTAAAAGATCAAAATGTATATTTAATTCGGGATTCTTGCGAAAACCCTTTACTGATTTGATATTCTTCTGTCCAAACTATATCGTTTTTAGGCATTCGCATGTGTCTTGGCAATTTGCTTGGCTTCAGTCCAAGCTGGTCTCTTGCCTCACCTCGGCGATGAACATATCGCCGATAATGGTCTCATTCATCATAGCGCAGATTTATACCATGCCGATACCCATCACGATAATGGAATTTATATAGGTCAATCGGCTCAAATTCTTGTTGATGGAGTCGATCATCATCATGACGTTGCGCAACATTCAGTTTACCATCATGATGAAACCAACGCCGCACTCGGAATACACGATGATCATGTTATTGACATCCACTATGCCCCACAAGCCAAGATCATTCACCATGAACCTATCCATAACGTGGAACCTGTCCACCATGTAACCAAAGTTGTGCATCATGAGCCCCACCATTTTTTGCATTACACCAACCCCGTTGTCGACCACCATGTTGTGCACCAAAATCGCCATGCCGATGAACACCATCACGCCACCGATTTGCACCATAGTGAATTGCACCATGGTGGTTTTCACCATGCCACCGATGTTCACCATGCACCTTTAGTACATCATCATGGTGGTTTTGCTCATCACGCTGACGTGCATCACTATTCTTCTTTGATCCATCACGCCGTGCCTTCAGTTCGTCACCACCATCACAATTCTGCTATTTTACACAAGGTATATCCATCCCCCTCGCATAGTACATATGGCAAAGTGAAAATTATCGAAAAACTTTACTAAACGGCTCCGTTCTCCCACATGAGGAATCCGCCCATCACAGCTATAATTTATGAAGCGAACGGACGCACATATGATCACACAATATCACCTATGGGTCCTTTGTAATCGCAGTATTAGTTAAATCGTATTCATTGTAAAGTTGTTTTATTTATATTATACAATTTGTTGTTTATAATAAATGTGGAATTATCAAAAAAAAAAAAAAAAACAAATATCCAAACGATTAAAACCTGAGTGGTAGGGAACGGATGCAAAAAGTAAATATATTCTGATACACAGTATAAAAAGCACTGTAAACGAAATTGGTTCTAATCTAAGTGAATTTAAATGAATTTAGATGACAACCTTGTTTTGCTTCACATTAGGAATGCATTCCAGGAATATTAGTTCGGGAAATTAGTTTCAATAAGTCAATGGAGAACACTCTGGCAGATCAAAAATATGAACTTACTGAAGGAAACGAAATATTTGTAATCTTTAGGAGAGTGTCGTCGAACCAACAGTCGGTTGTTGCCAGGGAAATCGTAACCAAACCCAGAATAGCGTGGACTATTAAAAGCTTCGAACCTTTTATGTCACCCGGGCCGGACGTGATTTAGCCGGGTGAACTACAGGCAGTGGCTAACACGCTCCATGGCTTGATGAGCTCTATTTTGGCTTGATCTAGCATACATTCCTGCTATGTAGAGGGAGACAAAGGTGGTCTTTATTTCCAAAGCCGGGGAAACCTCCCATATGTGACAAAGAGATTTTAGACCTATCAGCCTCTCATCGACTGATTGACAGCTATCTTAGGTCGAGAATTGACCGGAAATTGTTGTCGGATAGACAACACGGTTACTCCAAGGGTAAGTCCACTGAGGCTGCCCTGCACGACCTTGTTGGATTCATCATAGGTTCACTTGCCGTCGAGGAGTATAATTTGGTAGCCTTTCTAAATATAGAAGGGGCATTCAATAAGGTTTCTCCTGATACGATAGTTGCAAAACTATCGAATCTGGGAATAGTCATCAGTATTAGGAGTCTAGTGTACGATCTTCTTACGAAGAGATATGACAGAGCTATATTAGGGTAATCAGACCTGTACAGATATGCCCTTCTCACTGTAACGAAGTGGGCGGGGGAAAACGATATCGGAGTAAAACCACATAAGACCGAAGTGGTTCTATTCACCAGGAGGTACAGGATTTCACCTGTGGATCCCACTCCCTGGGAGGTACTGAAATTTCTTTCGCGGATTGTGCAAAATACCTTGGTGTGTTATAGGCAAGAAGCTGAATTTAAAACACAACATTCCGGACAGGGCAAAATATGCCACAGAAGCGCTGTATGCGTGCAAGAGGGTAATAGGGAAACTATGGAGATTAAGGCCTCCCATTATTCATAGGTTGTATACTGCAGTAGTAAGACCGATAATGTTGTATGGTGTTATCGCCTGGTGGAAGACTCTTGATAAGTTCACGTACTGCAGGATACTGGATAAAGTCTAGAGTATGGCTAGTCTGTGCATCAAAGGAGCGTTCCGCACCATCCCTCCCATTGCACTAAATGTAATTTTACATTTATTACCTCTGGACATAATTAGTATGCAGACTGCCGCTGCTGCGGCGGTAAGACTAAGAGAGCTGTCATAGTGGTCAAACAGTGGTTATGGTGTGACAGTGTGATCCTCAACATGGCGCCTGACATAACAGACACTGCTGACTACACTCTGGCTGAACCACAGTTTGACAAGAGGTACCTTATACTTATACCAGATAGAGATACATGGAAATATAGAACTCCCGGTATAAGACTGTATGTCGACTTCTACATTGACGGCTCAAAATTAAATGATCAGGTAGGTTTCTGGCCCCTGGACTGAGGCTAAACATAGCAACACTTGGCTGTAGCATTTGGCTATTTAGGAAGTGGCAGAATGGCTGAGATATAACATCCTCACAACGGTGGGGATTAACATATTCTCTGGCAGTCAAGCTGCCATTAGATCCCTGGATTCTGTCTTCCTGAACACAACATCAGAGATGGCTCAGTGTTTCAACATTCACCTTATGTGAGTGGCGGGCTACAGGGACATACCAAACGAACTGGCTAGACTAGGGACAACCTTATACACTCCAGCCGAATTGGAGTCCGTGGGCATGCCTCTAGCCACTTGCAACCTCCTACTGCGATATGCAGCATATTTAGCGGCAAATGGTATGTGGGCGTCTGTCCGGGGCTGTAGTTAATCCAGTTGGATGTGGCCTCGCCTAGATCTGAAACGTTCACATACACTGCTGTCGCTGTCAAGACCCGACTTTTCATTGCTTGTATCCGTCATGACGAGACATTGTTTGATTGGAAGACATGCAGTGAGATTGAAGACTGCAACTGGTAACTTCTGGCGGAGTTGTCGGGATGAAGAGGAGGAGGAGTCCATAGAGCATCTTCTCTGCAATTGCCCCGCCCTGGCGACCAGGCGGAGATCAACATTGAGCTCTTATTTCTTTAGGGAACTGGGAGATCTGGTTGATATAGATATTGTGGGACTTAAGAGCTTGTTGAGGCGCTCAGGATGGTTCAACGGGGGAAACTAGGAACATCTTTATCCCTAGTTTCCGTGGTATCACAATGGAATACACAGTCTAAGTGAGTCTGTCTAGTCTGTTCTTTTGTAATATTGCGATTTCAACGCAGACTTTTCATTGGTGTAGCGAAACGAGTGCCGAGGATTTAGCAAATAAAGCTAATATGTCGTTAAGTAATGAAATTTGTTTTGAGTTGTTTAAATATTAAAGACATTTTTATGTCAAACAAACCAAAAAGCAAATCTATCAAATTACATACATTTTTATCGGAAATCGTTCAAAAAGAAAAAAAGAAATCGTTTAGATTGGTATAGACTCACTTTCAGTTGACACCATAGTTTTAGTGCCCAATAAAAAGTAATCCCATCAATTTTGATATGCTGAATGGAAAATTTGGCAAAAATATCTACCCAGATATGTTCAAATTCTATAAGCTGCCTTAAGTCTTTTATTATACTCAGACGACTTTGACAAAAGCTTTTCTGCAATGCGTTAAATTAAATTTTGCTCTCTTTTAGCAAAATTTACTATAATTGCCGATGATATTCTTAAGTTTTTCAAAAAATGAAAAGTAATGAATGACGCTGTACTGATTCATTTTTTAAAGAAACTCAATTATTTTCCTATTAGTAATAATATGTAGCCACCCCAGAAAAAATCTATTGCTATGCCAATTGGATCTCTGCATCTCACTAATTAGTTGAGTTATAAGATTTGATGTTTCGACATTTCTTTGTTTGATATGTAAGTTAGTTTCGGTTTCAAAATTAAGTTTGTCTAATCCATTAGTAATTTATCTGTTATTCTCACAGCTAGAGTATGTACTTTATGCAGATATTGAAAACATTTCTTAAAATTTTCTTAACATATTTCATAAACTGATCTGAAGAAAAACTGTGCGCTTGTTAACAATCAGTTTTAAGAAAAAGTTAAATTTAAAAATAAAGTAATAAAATCTACAGAAAAGAACATTCATTGAATAAGACCTAACCATGCAATCACATCGCAAACAAAAATCAACCGACACTGAACATTACACATGTTATATTTGAAAAAAATATTCGTACATGCCTGTTGAATTACCGTAAAATTAATTAATATGTATACGACAGTTGCGTAAAGTCACGCAAATGCAACACTTTCGAGCACTGAGAATTCCCTAATTGTGTCACGTATGAGTATTTATAAATTCCCAATTTTTTTTTTTTTAAATATTTTGCTATTTCATTATTTTTCTCTTGCATTTCAATATTTTCATGTGGATTTGTTATAGTTTTTACTTTAAAACAGTTTGAAACATTGCTATGCAATTTTTTTCTAATTACAAATAAAGTTAGTAGTAAATTTTGCATGAATTAGCAACAGAAAGGAAAATTTCATTATTATTGGAAACAAGGTATTACTATTATATTAAATGGTACCGAAAAAGTTGTAATTACTACCGTCTAAATCAATTGTAATGAAATCGCACCCGAGTTTTAAGACTATCCACACTTGATTGACAAATGTGTTTGTTTATACCGAATATTATTTTTGAAATATATGTAGGAAAAGGAGTGACCGAAAATTACTGTAACTGTGTCATAATGAAATAAATGCGCTGAAAAAGCTGTAATCACATTAAAATATTGGTTATGACTCTGTTTATCTAATTTCGCAATAACATTTGTATTTTATTTTAATGCTAAAATTTATTATAACAATTATCTTTGATTTTTACTACCTATATATCACTCAGAAACAATTTTATATTGTATGATTTATATTGTATCTACACAAAAGAGTTATTTTTAATTCTTTCAGTCTTCGAATAACTGTAATCGATGATTTTTTAGAACTTAAATTATTGATTGAGTTTTACTTCATTAGACAAAAATAATAATATTTCTAAGACTTTTACATTTTTCGGTGCAGTATAAAAGTCTCCTAAAGGCGTATTTTCTGAATCAATACATAGAAATAATTTTCCTTATTCAGCATTATTATTATTAAAAATGTAACAAATGCATGTAGTCGACGAAATGCGTAACTCTTTCCAAAAAGTGGCATGTGGGTTGGGGCGTTTACATTTTCCTTTGTGCAATTTTGGAGGAACACCATATTTGGTACAGAAAATACATTGCAACAGCAATCTCACAGATAACTCAGTCAACAATATAGGTAGAAAACAGCAACCTGTCTCCAGAAAATGGGAAGGAAAGCTTAAAACACCGATTGGCGTGCGAAAAACAAAAAAA
>JAHXMU010000481.1:1001436-1107202 GCA_019455685.1 Philornis downsi
CAGTTGTCAACAAGAATGTTTTCCATAACTCTACAGTACATTTAAAATCGCGTGAAAGCTCATTAAATGTGAGAAGCTCTCCCACATCTCATCCATGGAATGCAAAAGGAATTTGTTTTATTTTTATATAGAGGCAATTGACGGATAGGAAGGAGACAGCTGAATTCATATACCTTTTTAAGGAACCGCCTTGATTGTGGACTTACATTTTCAAAAATATAATATTATAAATAATGAAAACTAGAAAACCGCCCATTGAAAGCTAGGTATTTTCAGCATGTGACAGTCCCAATTGTGAGCTCGGTTAATGAAAAATTTTAAATAATGTGAGTTTTCACTAGAAAAACCGGCAAGGTATACATGTTGTTTACGGAAACGGACCGTTTTAGAAACATTCATCTTTCTGACAATGAGTAAGTACATCGCCCTCACTACTCTGTTATACCAGATGTGGGGAAAATTAGAATAAACTTTTAGAAACAGTGTAAAAATGCTAGTCAGATGACCTTCAATCAATCTCTTTTATTACGGCTCAAAAGTGTGCGGGTTACTAAGATAGGCGTGTTAAGTCCATACGTTCTTATCAAAAGTTTTCTAAAAGCGTGCAATAAAAGAATCATAATTTTAAGTTAATGAGGTCCACCACTTAAAAATTATTGAAAAACAATTGATTTCTGGCAAATCGGCCAATTCTTTTGTGTGCATAACTAAGTTTCCGCGGGACTAAATTTTCTAAACATCTGATGTATGCTAAATGATATTGAATTTAGTGTATTTGAATGAAAGCTTTAAACTCAGGAATACACGCACTAAATTAAGTAATCTGTATGAGATGTACCAGATAGGGTATGACAGTGCAGTCCGTTCCATTCCGTTCCGTGCTGTTCATTGTCAGGACTAAACATAGTGAGCGCATGTTGTGTTCTGAATTATACTGAATTTTATATAACTGCTTGAATGATAAGCAGCAACGAATATATAAATTCAACCCTGTTTTCGGATTTTGCCAACCAATATAAATTTAGGACATAAATTTAGAAAATTGGTAGGAAAAATTAAATTTCAGAAAATCACACAGTATGGATGGTACAAGAATCGGGTGTGACAAATATAATTCGATAAAAATATGAACGTTAGAATAAAATGAAAAAATCGGATCTTTGTGTAGGCGGTACTAGAAGGTTATGGTTAATTGTGCAAGTTTTTTAAACTTTGCCAAGCATTATAATTCAACATGAGAGAGGAGGCGAAGGCATAAGTTTTGCTGATCTTCTTCTGATTCCATCAGCAAACGTGTGGACTTTTTCCATGTTTTCAAATACTCTAAAATTTGTTTTTGTAGGTTTGGAGGGATGTCATTTTATCTTAATAAACACACTAGTGGCGTGAAGTTTCGTTTTAAAATTTATTTTCTTCTGGAAAATATAATTCTTTTCTAAAAGCTAATTTAAATGGACTTTCGTATTCCGAGTTATTGAATAAATTAAAGCACTTTGAATTTTGTAGATATTATTGCACTTCACTCCTCTCACCTTTTTAACAAAAATCTGTTGATTATCCTCAGGATATGATAACTACTATTATTAATTCAAAAGTCATCTGGACATAGCTCAAAAATGCAAATTATTATATACGCAGTTAGGAACAAAAAAAAATATATATATAGTTCAAAATACCTGCCTTTGAATACGCCTCTTTTATTTCATGGTGTATACTTACTTTACTTAGCTGGTTGACCACGTCTTATTCCTTAAGCCTTTAGGATAAAAAAAAGGTGCAGGTGTTTTGTTGTACTAGGATATAAATGGGCTAGATCGGACAACCAGTTTTAACTGAATTAGTGTTGAATAATAAGCCGATTTTATGCAAAATATCCTGCATTAAATCACTATTTGTGTAATTGAGCTACATATTTATGTAAATGATAAGGTTTTAGTACGTGTGATACTAGTTTGGAGGCAAAGGAAATTTCTTTTGAACGCGTTTTAACTTTTTTAATTCTACTCTACCCACATTTTGCACGATATAAAATGGCGGATTTGACAAAAGTAAATTTTCCACTATAATTTAGCACAGGACGAACAGCCTAAAGTCGTCGCTTTGATTAATCGCTATTTGTTAGTGGGAGTTTTTTTTTTCTTTTGCATCCCCGATAGAGAACGTTTGTTATTTACATTAAATTATTCTTCTAGGGCTTAAATAGAATGGTGGTGAATTAGATCATTAACGCTAAGTCCTATTGGAAAACCCTCATAGAAAGTCGGACCTCGGCAGTACTGGAATGTGTTACTTGGAGGCAAGCTTTGAGTGGCGAAAGGTCTCCTGAACTGTATACCTTGCCAACTTGAGTTCGGCAAGGCCGCGAATGAATAGCTGAATATCCTTTATTTGAACCGCAATAAACATTTGAAGCAAAAACTAGGAAGTTTCGCACATCAAACGAAACTAATTTTTCTGCTTGGTTTGATTTGTTATAAAAAGTGTAGAAAAATTTACAGTATAAAGTTTTGCAATTGACCTGCAATTAAAGATTACGAACTGGACGATATGTGGTTTAAACAAGACGCTGCCGTGAGCTACACAACACGATCGATTTTGGCTTCATTGCATGAGAAGCTTCCATCAAGGTTTTGGTGACTTGAATTGGCCACCAAGATACACTTTGGGGTACGTGGGGGTACGTCAAAAACCGTGATTGTGCGAATAATACCCAAGTGTTCAAACATTTAAAAACCAACATTCGACAAGTTATCGCCCAAATATCGCCGGATATATGCAAAAAAGTGGTTCATTACTGCAACCAACCCAGAGGCAGTCAATTCAATGACATTGTCCATAATGGTAAAGTCCAAGCATTATAATGAACTAAAAGTTTGATCGAAATCATAGCTTTTTGTGTGTGTTTTATTTAGCTTTACTTTTAAAACCGAAAAACGGATACCGATTTACAAACAAGGTGTCCCACCAATTATGTTGCAATAAGAAATTCAATTAACTTTTTTTAATCAATGTATTTAATTTTCTTTTTATTGTATAGAAAATTCAATTTAATTTTGTATAACTAATTGGTTTTGAAGACGATAGCTCGTAAATGACCTTCATGCCGATTCACGATCCACCTGATCTGAAATTTGTTTACTGCGGCCTGAAAGATTGAAGTCTGGATCACCTCAATTATTATTTTAATAGACTGCTTTGATTCAGCTAAATTTCTTGGTTTCGTTCTCTCTTTCTTTATGTAATGGTTCCCGTTTTGTGTTTGTAGCAGGACTCGAGAGCCATTCTGTACATCCAATATTTTTTTGCATCATATTTAAGCCCTTATGTAAAATTTAGTTTGGACCGAGGAGAGATGTTACTGAAAATGGGCGCTATCGCTCGATGTTTCGATGTATCACCCTAAATTAGTGTAGTAAGTATGGCCGCCCAGGTATGGCTTTATCACTGCTCAAAAGTTCTCATTAGAAATTAATTGTACTTAGTACCAGAGATATTCACGAAAGTTTAGTTTAGTTTCATTTTTTGATATTGTACATTTATTTTAATTACATTAGAAATTGTTTCTGATTCATATTTGAAACAATAACTCTCTTCATCTATTGATCAATTTTTTACCTGAAACGAAATTATAAACCTACATTGATTCTTTTTTTCCCCTATCAAAGCGTAATGAAAAATGCATTTTGATTCTAGAAACTGAGACGAAAACATACTTTTTTGCACTTTCGTTTCACAACCAGCAAGCAAGAGAAGAAAGTCTGGCGCCGAACAGTCAAAGGTAAAGATGGCTGCAATAAATTATTTCCAGAATTTACGATTCAAAGTTTGTAAGTTTTTGAATTGAAAAATTTGAAATAAAATGAAAATAAGACATTTCAAAAACTTTATCTGGATTAAATTTGTTTTTAATTTCGTTATATTTGGTCTGATATTTTCCCCACATAAATTCACCGACCAAATTTGTGTTAATTGCTTTCGAAAATCAAATTTTCCAACGCAATTAGATTATTTTATGCCATCATCTGAAGCAACGAAGGCAAATATCATGTAATACGGTAACAAATTAAATACCCAGAAGAAAACGTTTACAGTACCAAGTACCTATTGACGGTTTGTGCTTCATGACTTTGCAAGACGATTAAGAAATGGGCATGGTCAGTAGACCTATTTTTCTAAAGTTTTACAGACGATTTTAAATCGATACAATGGACCAGAATCTAGGCTACTGCAGCTTTTTAATTTGAAATTGCTGATTAAAAACTCAAATTAGGAATACAGGTATTTTTGTGGTTTTAGAGCTTAATTTACCAAACGCATGCTGTGATTCATTACAAATTCTTGAGAGTTATGAATTAAAAATCGATCATTTGTGTAGGTGGTGCCGGAAGGGAGAGTATAATCTGTTAATTTTTGTTTTTTCAAATTTGACAAGCAGTGCAATGTAAAATAATGGACGACAAGAAGAAGAATGGGAAGATAAGAAGAAAAGATTAAATGTCGTAAATCGGTAAATTTGTATTGGAGCTACCAGAAAAGGTAGGGCGCTATTGTCCATTTAAATTCACTGCTAGAGCCCAGGAAAATTTCAAGCTGTGCTAACAGCCAGCTTGTCATACAGACGACATACTTCGCACTTTAACCATTTCCTTTTCGATGTTTGCCATAAAAAATGTGTATCCTTTTATTTCTTCAGGTGAAAGTATAACAAGCTTCTAACATACCGACCGAACGCAAATGGTTTTTCTTTTAAAAACAAATTTGTAAGTAAAAATCGGTCGTGTTTTTTATTGTTGATTAATAAGGGTAAACATCATTTTAAGTTATTATTTTGAATTTGTTACAAAAGAAGGTAGGGGAAACTGCAAGTACTACTAAATATTAAGTTTGCGTTGATCAAAATGCTGCTTTCAAACAGGATGTGACTGCCTGCCTTGTGCAATGTTTTAGTAGATTAGAAAAGATATTGTAATAACTATAACAAACGCAATATTTTAGCTAAAATCCTAGATTAGAGTTCAGTAAAAAATGACGCGCAAAGGTTTTAATAAATTCATAGGTGCATGTACAATATTAGAAAAGATATAGCAGAAGACGTTAATACTTCCTTCTGTCTGAAAAATAAATTGTAGCCGAAAAATGGTTTTCTCACACTTTGCTCAATAGTAATAAAAGTTTCTGGAATGAATTCCATTTGAAGATACGTAGGGTCTTACTGGCGCAAATTGGATTAAAATGAATCCAAGTATACTGTTAAATCGGAAAAAAATGCGAATAAAATTTTTTATTCTTGTATTATGACATATGGCTTTTGAAATAAATATTTATATTTATAATTATTTTATTTAACATTTTTAATATTTTTTTTGTGTTTCATTACATAAATAAAATTAGAAAAATGTGGACAAAAAATATATATAATACTTTCTGTTCTGGCCGAAAAAATGAGTAAAACTAATTTCGCATATGCGAAATTTTTGGGTATTAATAACTATACGAAATCAAACATTTCTGAAGTGTGCTCTGTTATGGAAAATTTAAATTTTTATAATTAAGACCAACAATCAATTGGATGCCAAAGTTTTCAATGTTAAATGTCATTTGCAAAAATAATTTAAGCAAAATGTTTAGCTAAAATGTATAACATAGTTAAAAAATCGATTACTTACGAACTGAACCGCATTTACTGAAAGTATTGTCACGCTGGCCATTACGCTTATTATGCTTTAATTGCTTTACTGCTATTTCTGATATGTCGGTAAAAAATTAACAATATTTAAAATGTTTAGACAATGAATCACTAGAAGTTCACGCAACTATTGCAATTTTTTCAATCTTAAATAATTTTCCGCAAGGAAATCACCTTGCAAAATGCCAAATTTCAATGTTTAGCACTATAATCAAAATTCGAAAATGTTCAAAACTTGACTGTACGACGTGTACAATGTAAGAGGCTTAAGATACTGCATTTGCAACTACAATTGCACAATTTTGTTTACTTTAACACAACACAAAAAACCTACAAGATAAACTTAATTTTAAACTTCAAATTAACTATCACTTCTGATACCAGATGATTTATATCACCATTCTTACGACCAATGGTATAACAAATTTACTTTTTTTGCAACTTTGGGGTTTCTTAGTCCTAAACACTCCGAATTTTTGCTTAACTTGGTCTATATCGACCTACCCTCTCTAATTGACCGATCCATACAAATTGAAATTTTTTCCGAAACTCAATGTAACTCCTCATTCGAAGACGGCAGTATCCTGTATTGTTGTCTATACTATTATTTTATAATGCTTCTCAGAATTTGGAAAAATCGCCTGGCCTTTCAAGTGTCTCACATTGAAATGACCGATTTCACCTACATCCCGTACAGGTATTGGCGATTGAAATGTTGCCAACTTCACCCTGTTGCATAAACAAAACGGCTAATGACGGCGCTCTTATTTTTTGACAAGTGTCATTTTTTATATTGTTTGCCAGCTTGCGTTTTACGTCGTAGTTAAAAAATCGATAGCTTTGTTTATGTTTCCGAATGTTTCGTTTGTTATTGTTAATGTGCTACGACATTTAAGTGTGAACAAAATATTTGTGTATTGGACCGTAGCACGTTACAATGATGCTGATAGCGTCAGAAAATGCCATGGAGGTGGACATTCAAAAACAGCAACGTCGGAAGAAGTGCTTAGAAAGGTGAAGGATAGAATTCAACGTAACCGACGACAAAATGTCAAAATACTGAAAAAAGTTAGACAACGGGGCCGCACATTCAAAAGTGAAATGAACCACAATTGAAGCCCCATAAAATACATAATGTGCGGGTTTCAGCACCTGTTTAAAAAACAGTTCGCCTAGCAACTGCAAAGGTCTCAAAACATTTGTACGTTGGTGGCGAGCTTGCAAATTTTGTCTTTTCTGATAAGAAAATTAAAAAAAAAATCTGCGGTATGTAAACAAAAAGTATATGATTAGAATGTAAATTAAAAGAGAATGCAGACATGCATCAGAGGTGATTTGGCCTGCGATAACTGCCACGGGACGCTCACCGTTCTTTTTCATTGAAAAAGGCGTTTTAGACGATGTTTTGTTACATTGTTCACAAGCAAATGGACAAATTGGACGTTTCAGGAAATCTCGGCACCATCCCATGAAGCCCGTGAAACTCAACATTTTTACAAGAAAAAGTACACAGTTTAATTTCTTCACTACAATATCCATCACATTCTCTGGACTTAAACCCAACGGATTTCCTCTTTACTAATAAAATATGAGACTATTAACGCTTTGGCTAAAAATGGCTACATCGAAAACAATAACAAATTTTTCTTAAGATTTTAAATATTTTTGAGACATCCTGAAATTTAAAAAAAAAAACCAAAAAACAACACTTCGAACGTCTGCCCCTGCGTTGTTACGCTCATGCCTTTTATTCAGCTCCACTAAAGTCCTTAAAATTTACTAGACGTTAACACCAATTTTCGAAAAATCAATTTTACCTCTGTAATTTATACCTACCAGTTATAAATTAGAGTAAACTGTAATAAATCTATTGATTTATAACTATCTGTAAAACTAATGGAAAATCGACCGGGTAGTCACGCCCCTTCTGGAGCCAAAGACTGATTTTATCCGTTTATTATTCGCTCCATATCTTCTATTCAATTGCACTAAATTCAATATAATTTTGTATCTATCAAGAATTTCGAAATCTTTGTTCTGCTAAAGAAAATGGGTTGTATTGTCACGACCTTTAACGCAGCACATACAGAAGTTTTCCAGTTTGGCAGAAATCGGTTATCCACCTATAACTTCAAAGCGAAGAATTTCTTTGGAGTTTATGAGCTCTGTTTTACAGAAACAATGCATTTATTCTGTCCTCATTCAAAATTAAATGGGACTGATTGCTCTGGATTGGACATTTTAAGCATAAATTAATTAATTAGATAAACATTAATTAAATGAACATAGTAATAAAAGACAAAAACAAATTTGATAATTTTTTCATAAATTTATATTAAGTATTTTCTTGGCTTTGGAAATATTTTCGGAAAACTCCAAATGTAACCTAAGAGGTATAACATATAAAATCAACAAATTGACTAAACTAGATAACAGAAAACAATTTAATGATGTTTATAATTTAACTAATAACGATAACGAATTTGCAATTTTATAGTTAATTACATGAATGATCCATAAATGAGACTGTACGATCACATGGGTGACTGTTCGTTTAATAAATTATGGTTATGAAAAGCGATTTCCCAGCGTTTAAAGTATTGGGCGATTTGGTTCTTCTTTTGGGGAAATGAAATCGTTTAATAATGTTTTTCGGTAATTTTCACCTTACCATATTTGCCATGTAAGTGATGTTTTGCAATGGCTAAGATATCGGCATGTGTGTTGTGAGATGGATATACCTTATGGACAATTGCGGCACTGTGATGATGGTGATGAACAGCAGGCACGGCGTGATGGATCAAAGCAGCGTGATGGTGAACATCGGCGTGATGAACCAAACCAGAATGGTGATGAACTAAAGGTGCGTGGTGAACATCAACGGCATGGTGAAGATCACCATGATGGTGAGCATCACCATGGTGTAATTCAGTATGATGCAAGTCGGCGGCGTGATGGTGTTCATCGACGTGGCGGTTTTGGTGCACAACATGATGGTCGACCACGGGGTTGGTGTAGTGCAAGAAATGGTGGGGTTCGTGGTGAACAACTTTGGTTACGTGATGAACAGGTTCTACTTGATGTATAGGTTCATGGTGAATGATTTTGGCGGACGGGGCATGGTGGATACCGACGGCATGATCATCGTGATGTACTTCGAGCCCAGCGTGATGATCGGCATGATGGTAGACTGGATGATGTTCAATGCCGTGATGCTGATCGACTCCATCAACAAGAATTTGTGCCGAATGGCCAATATGAATTCCATTGCTGTGATGAATATCAGTGTGGTGGAGACCGGCACCGTGATGTGCGAGACCGTGATCGATGATATGTTCATCACCATGATGGGGTAGAAGGCCAGCTTGAACTGAAGCCAATGTAATAGCCAAAACACATATGAGTATCTAAAATGATGTGTTTTAAACGAAAGTATAGCTGGTTACAATGCGGTTTTCAATAAAATGACATATAAAATTAAAGTATATTTATGTTTGGCTACTGCGAAATATAATTCATATCATATTGCTTTTTGCATAGCTTCGACTAACTGGAAATTGTATGCCGTTTCTTACCTTCATTACTACGATTTCACGTTTAGGTAATCCCAATTAAAAAGTTACTAAAAACTTTGGACGAACTCTTTGCTTGTTTGACGCTGAGTGTTGAACTGATGTCTAACCAGAAACGCCTTCATATTTATATACCAAAGTCTCGCATAATAATGTTGGCTACATGCTATACTAAAATTTTTTTTTTTTAAACAGCTGATTCCAAATGGAAGCGACTAAAGTACACATCCAAACATGCAACGTAATGAAATTGAAATCACAATGAAAGTGCTATAAACCTACGATTCGGCTATGTGCCCAGCATAAATAATCGGTCAATGTGCGCGTACTATAAATAGTTCCACTTAAGCCAATTAATTCATAAGACACATACCGAATGGATATAAACACGCTCGCTCTCTTGTTATGGGTTGCCGCTTTTGGCTGCGATAACGAAACGTCACCAAAGAAAGCCAACGTTTATTACAAAATGACAATTTTACGCACAAAGTGTCAATAAACTTATTTGGGTAAATATGCAAAAATTTAATTGTTGTTGCGAGTGTTTTATTGTTTCAAATTTAATTACAGTTACAATGAGGTAATCACTTCCTCTGGTCACCACCAAGGTTGAGCCACTTACATATTCTGCCGCAATTTTAGTCATATTAGGAAATTCCCTTTTGTTTGCCCAATATATCAATAGTTTGCTGCATTGAATGTTTAATATAGATGTCAAAAGCGTTTATTTACACCCAAGTTGAACATGGACGCTCTCATAAACGATGCTTACGTGATTGATTTCGATTGCTGTTATTTGTTTTATACATAATTCGCTGTGTTTTATACGCAAATTACGTAAATGAAGACTTCATAATCTAAGACAATGGCTAGAATGTGATAAGCATATAATTTTTTTTTTTGTGGTGATTGATTCAAAAATTTTGTTGATCTAGGTCACTTGTTTTGGGATAAACTTTAAATTTTACTCAATGAGGTTAGATAAACAACAGTTTAACAAATACTTCTAAGCAATTTTTCAGGTCTTGGACGTGCATATGAAAGTCAAATCTTGCTAGTATACGACAATGTTATGGTAATCACAACCTAGGTCCTTAATTGCTACAAATGACAGGGAAATACTTAATATAATCTGGTTAGCATCCAATGTGGCATTCAGAAGGCCTGGATCAAAAATAGTATTTCGTCACATGATAGAAAATTCAACTTATTTCTTCACAATTTTTGTTGATATATAAGAAATGTAATAACTTGACTTCGACTAATTCAGGATATAACATATTAGCTAATTAATTACATTACCTGTTAGAATATTTTAAATTTGTTCTTTAGTATCCAACAACAGGCAATAAACCCTCTTGCATCCTATCAATGTTATACCTTCTCACATTCAGACAGTTCACACGCATTCTATTTTTAAAGTGACAAAATAGGATGTATTTAAGCTAAGAACACGACATGGACCCACTGAAAGTGACCTGCAGTTTAAGCACGTTTCCGGAGTGTGTTCGACAAGGTTTCACTGGATTGTTTGATTGCACGAAAGACCTATAAATGACACAAATGCGGAATATCACGTCGTTCAGACGACGGTGTCGGACAAAGAGACTTAATTTTAGACGCCACTGGAAATTCCATAATTTTCCTTTCTGAAGATAATCAATAAAAATAATCCCAAGCACCATGACCTTGCCTGCAGGTGGAAACGTCTTCACCTTCTCTGGACACAATTCTTCCATTCCACGGCTCATTTGTCTCAGGTGTGTAGTGGTGGGCTAATGCCTCATCCATGGTTATAAATCGACGCAAAACTTTGACTTTATTGCGGTGAAATATCGCCAAGCACTCTACTGAAATATCTTCACAGTGCTGTTTTTGCTCTACTGAAAGCAAGCGCGGTACCCATCTTGCGTACAGCTTTTTCATCTTCAAATCTTCGTTCAATATACGATGTATAGCGGTTTTTGAAATGCCCATCATTTCAACCAGCTCACGCAACTTCAGTCTACGATACTCCAATACTACTTTGTGGATTTTCTTACCCAAGTCTGGCGTGGACACCTCAATTGGTCGACCACTACAGTATTCGTCTTGGCTCAAATAGCTCAACGTAGCGCCTTGAGTATTTTAACGTATATTTCACAATATTGTCACTTTTCACCAAAATAGTTTTTTTTTTTTTTTCAAACTACTGGCACCATTTACACGTCAGTTCAGCTATCTTTGGGATCGCCCTCGTATATATTTACCTTGTTTCGGCGCAGTTTTTGGGTGAAACGTGTTTTGGTAGATGATGACTGATGATTAATAATACAAATAACTCGCCAAAAACAAAAATGTGGGTGCAGATACACTTTTAAAAATAGTTGCAACAACTTCCATTTCTACCATTTGTTTTTGGATTATTTTGTGCAAATTGTAGAGCAGCTTTGATTTCATATATTTTTAAAGATATTTATGAATTAATATAAGTCTTAATTTTTATTAAAAGCATTTTATTCTAGCATTTTAATACTAACATGCTAGGTTACGTTAGGATAGGTAAGTGTAGCAGTCTGAATAGACAGACTCACTTAGACTGTGTAGTCCATTGTGATACCACGGAAACTAGAGATAAGGATGTCCCTAGTTTCCCCCGGCTGGAGTATATAAGGTTGTCTCTAGTCTTGCCCGCTCGTCTGCTCTGGAGTTTCCTGGTATGTCCCTGTAGCCCGCCACTCACATGAGGTGAATGTTGAAATACTGAGCCATCTCGTGAAGAGATATGCGGCAATTTAGGGCTGATGTTGCGTTCAGGAAGACAGAATCCAGGGATCTAATGGCAGCTTGACTGTCAGAGAATATGTTAATCCTCCCGTTGTGAAGATGTTATATCTCAGCCATTCTGCCACATCCTTAATGACCAAACGCTACAATGATCAGATAGTCTTGTTGCTATGTTTAGCCCCAGGTCCCTGGAGTAGACCCCGAAACCTAACTGATCATTTAATTTTGAGCCGTCAACGTAGAAATCGACATACAGTCTTACACCCGGGTGGGGCGGTGCGGAACGACCCTTTGATGCACTGGCTAGCCATACTCTGGACTTTGTCCATTATCCTGCAGTACGTGAACTTATCAAGAGTCTTCCACCAGGCGATAACACCATACAACATTATCGGTCTTACTACTGCAGTATACAACCTGTGAACAATGCGAAGCCTTAATTCCCATTGTTTCCCTATACCCTCTTGCACGCATATAGCGCCACTGTGGCATTTTTCGCCCCGTCCAGAATGTTGAGTTTTAAATTCAGCTTCTTGTCCACAAAGTATTTTGCACAATACTCGAAAGGAATTTCAGTACCTCCCAGGGAAATGGGATCCACGGATGGAATCCTGTACCTCCTGGCGAACAGAACTACCTCGGTCTTATTTCGATATACTCCGATACAGTTTTGCCCCGCCCACTTCGTTACAGTGAAAAGGGCTCTTTGAAATGTGTCTCTGAGTGTTCCCAAAAACTTCTCCCTAACTTCTATTGCCACATCATCCGCGTTTGTGACAGCCTTGACCCAAGCCTCTTCAAAAAAGAGTACAGGTGGATGGGAAGGGGTGAAGGGGGGATAGAACACCCCCTTGGGTTGTTCCCATACTGACATATCTGTACAGGTCTGATTACCCTAATATAGCCCTGTTATATCTCTTCGTAAGAAGATCGTACACTAGACTCCTAATACTGATGGCTATTCCCAGATTCGATAGTTATAGTTAAATAGTTAAACCTTATTGAATGCCTCTTCTATATTTAGAAAGGCTACCAAAGTATACTCCTTGACGGCGGGTGAACCTCGATGAATCCTACAAGGTCGTGCAAGACAGCCTCAGTGGACTTACCCTTGGAGTAACCGTGTTGTCTATCCGACAACAGCTTCCGGTCTATTCTCGACCTAGGATAGCTGTCAATCAGTATCTCCAGTGTCTATGGGTGGGTTTCCCGGCTTTGGAAATAAAAACCACGTTGGTCTCCCTCTACATAGCAGGAATGAGTGCTAGATCAATACAGCCGATATAGAGCCGTGGAATCATTCGAGGTATCCTCGAAAAGTTCCTGTTAAATGCCTTCCCATACTTGTTCACATCTGATTTTCTGATACTTAGTGGAAAAATAGTCCTTTAAACTCTTTCCAGTCCACTCAGGCAGGTGACGGTGATCTGAAAAGCTATGATCATCCAAAACTTTCCATTCTCCAATCCTATCAGTTAGGCAATCAAACACAAGGGTAACATCCAGCAGTCTGAATATTTCTATTTCTGGTGATGAAAGTAGTTTCATCACCCCTGTTACAAATTGTTAGGTCAGTATTTACAATATATTCAATAAGTGATTCACCCAGAGTTCATGGTGCGCATTGAGGTCACTGCCCACAATCAGGTAATTTCCAGCGGTTTTGGCCGTTCCATCAGCATTTTCAGAGCACCTGACGATATCACCATATCATGTGCCATGTACGCCGAAGCCAGCCAAATTTGGGAATCGTTGTGCTCCAGGCTGGCCACTGTCATATCCTCACTACCAAAAGGAGGAAGAAGAAAAATATTAAGATAACTTCCCACAAGTATACAGGATCTGTGCACACCTTCACATGTATTTGAGATTAACTTAAAATCAGGAGTCCCTATTCCGAAGACCTTGCCGCCATTCACCCAAGATCCCTGAATAAGGACAATATCTACACCCCTTTGCGTCAGGAGGTGTATTAGAGTTGCGGATGCAACTTTAGAGTGGTGGAGGTTAATCTGAAGAAATCGAAATACCATCAGATTTCTCCACCACCTTCCCCTTCACATCTATATCCTCTTCCGAGTCTGCAAGCAGTTTCTCCTCACAAATTTCCTCGTTCGGATTTGTGATGAGGAGCCCATCCACTCATCCAAGTGCATTAGAAAATGACGAAACGCTAGTCCCTTCCTGGCACATGTCAGCCAGTTGCGACAAGTTCCTCTTCTGGAGTGACTCGGCATTTAGAATAAATACCGCATGCCTGCGAGCCCCATCGGGCTCATCCAATCGGACAACCTTCCAGTTGTGAGTTGGAAGGTTGTGATTACACTCCCATAGCCTACGAATAATGGATTCCGCATTCTTAGGGATCGTAGGGATTCATGCAAGTGCTCTGGGTCGAGTCGGGATGTCCTCTTAGTTGACGACATCCAGAGCCGCCCCTGGCCACACCTAGCCCACCTTATTTAAAGTTGCACGATAGCACTCAACAGAGCGCTTGTCTCCAAAGGCGATGAGTTTACCCCGACCCTGGAATCAGCCTGCATCGCTACAGACCGAGGTTGGACCAGCCATCTTCTTGAGGACTTGGGAGTACACCAAAGACAGAGCGTTTTCGACGTGATTTCACTTGTCCCTGGGAATGGTGCCGTCCACATCTCCATTGTTGATGACCGCCTGCACAAGGCTGTTCTTGACAACCTTGGCAAAGGTCTTTGGCACCACTGACCACTTTGGACCTTTCAGATACCGGCGCGTCAACAAGCGATAGCGGCATTTTCTCGGATGGTTCACAGCAGGCGAGGCATTCTGTTATCAGAAATCCCTCGTGCCTATTTCAGAGATTCCCTCTGCTTTGCGGTCAATGTGCTCGGATCAGCCTTGTCAGATCTCTCAAGAATTCTGAGAGCTAGGCGCCGATCATTGTACCTTTTCTTCGAAGATCTTGTGTGTTTGCCTCCCGAGACCGAGGTCCCAGACAAATACCCAGTCTTGAAGGAGGTCGGATCACTGAGCCTGTTGACTGGCCCGGTAAGCTTATTGTCTGTAGTCGTGTGTTTCCAGTATCGTTTCCAGTGTTGTTTGCCGCCGTCCTTGTTTGTTTTAAAGTTCTTTTGATTTTGTTTGTGTTGGTTCCTCACTTTTGGTCCCACGAGTGTAGTGGTGAGTAGGTCCACCCCGTCATAGCACCCATTAACGCGATAAAGACTTTTGTACTATACTAAGGCGTCCAAGTATCAGCAAGGCTCACGTTCTAATACAGTTGGTACCCCCTGACTGCAAACCTGAAAATCTCGAGCACGGGTCGCATAACACTCAGCGACTTAGGGGAGTTTGTTTTAAGTACAACCACTACTATAATGTATCATCAAAACCACTGTGGTGAATAATGACAAACTATATATGCTACATAGCTTCATTTGTATTGCAAGATGTGTTTTGATTCCAGATTCCAGTTCAGATTTCAAACTGATTATATTTAGGCCCACATTATCGTATTCGAATTGGGGGCACTAGAAGGTTTGGTACGAGCGGGTTCACCTTTTGGTTTTATTCTTCATTTATCTGTAATCTCATTAACTTCCTTCCAGCTACAGCTCCAAAATTTTCAATAGTAAAAAAAAATTGCACTATCATATAAAAAGAATTTGCCCTGGATAACTTTATAAAACTAAACTATTTAAGATATCAGCGTAATAAATAATGAACGTTCTGATGGTATCATTGTCTGATTTCCGTCATCTATATTCGCATATAAATTATTTACCTATATATGCATTTAGTTTTAAAAACTGCACATTGTTTCTACCCAATTTCTCACTGTTTATAAATAACTTGAGATAAAAAGGAAATAATATCTACCTCATTCATTAAAAAATAAGCGGATGGTCACTACCTTGATGTAATTATTTTTTTTCTTTCTTTCACAGTCGTAATAAGGAGGGTGCTAGGGGCTATATTTTAACTTTGAAATAAGTTTATGAAACGTTTGATAAGCTGTTACACGTTTACGTGTACAGTTCTGTTCTGTTTTAAGTTTTTGTGAATAAGAGCTTTCGATTTTTGATTCCGAAAATTAACCGAAAAAATCACAAATAGTAGTATCGGCTTCAGGAGAAAGTTAGGTGGCAAAAGGCGTTATCACAGCAGCGCAATCAAGTTATTGCAATCGTAAGTTCAGTAATTTATTTAGAAATTTTTACCTATAAGTAATACGTTAAATGCACAAAATTTCATGCAGTATAGAGAAAATTTTGAAAAACTGGAACACACTTTTTGAGTATTTAACCATTCAGGTTTTGTGCGCGTTGTCCTAAGATAATAGATTTAAGTGTGAAATGGCCAGGAAATGCCATGGTACATCGCAGATGGTTCAAAATAAAACTTACGAAAGTATTAAGGAAGAAAATTCGATACGAAATGTGGGTTGGTGGAAAACTCTATATAAATCACTTGAAAGTTTTTGAGCACAACACTGCCGTCATGCGAAGCAATCGAAACAGACGCAAATTGGTGAGAATTCTTGAAAATAAATTTCCAAATCTGATTTTCAACGAAAATAAAAAAAATCCGAAATGATTTTTACACAGTCTTCCATAAATCTGCCATGCGCTGATAGTGAATTCATGTGTTTTTAAATTATCGAATGGGGGGTTTTCATCGAGAATTCCCTTTCCACGTTTTAACTAGGCAATTCAGGTAGTTTTTAATATCTGTTAAATGGCAAATGCGTATTTCAGTGATATCAGATAAAAGTTGAGCTACAGGAATTTATAAGATGTTAGATACAATTTGACAAGTAATATGATATCTGTTATCGTATTATAGATAGATGATCTAAATTTTTAAATAAATACTGAAAGAAATTTAAGAGCCGAAACAGTTTTGCAATTAGATTCTATTTTTTTTTTTTTTTTTTTTTTTTTTTTGGATACCATAAAGCGAACCTAAACTTATTAAACTGTGTTTTAAGCGATTACCGTGTCTGTCAGACAGACAGACAGACATCACTCACTGAAATATACTTGTATTTTAAACTCTTCCCTCTGGATATTACATATTTGCGTAGCAAATGGTATATACCTACATTTCCTCAGGTGAATCGGACTAATTGTTTGGTAACTTTCGGCAAAAATTGGTCGATTAGAATGGTTTTCTGAAGTTATACACAAGTGATATTTTGGCGGGTAAAGTTTGTTTAGATCTACCCATACCATTATCACAGTAAGTGACAAATTTATTTTACCTTTCTACACCCGACTCTTAATGTCCAAATAGAAAACTAAATTTAAAAATCATGGCACGTTGGAAATACTTGGATGATTAAAATATTTCTTGCACGCATATTTAAATTCTTCTGGGAAAAAAGGTTTTGCCATTTGTATTGTGTTGCTTTTAACAATGGTGGTAATTAAAAAACACGCTGCATCTTGTATTATACTTCATTATCAACAAGTTACAACGCTTATTTTCTGTACAGCTGTTTATTGAGAAGTGATAATATGTTTACAGGAGCCTTACAAATGAAGGCTTATTGTTTTGTATCTAGACGCTTCAAATTCTTGACGAGTTTTGCTATCGTTTGTTTCCATGTTACCGCTCAAAGACCACTTCGATAATAGAATTAATTTTTGGCCCATGTCCATGTGTATGTCTATTGTATTGTGGATTAGTAAAACCAAAACTTGGAACAATACAATTTTATGTTTAAGATTCATTAAAATTTCGTCCAGAAAACGTAAACATTGTGGTGGGCAGCATCTGTTAACTTCTAAATAACACTTCCAAGAGTCCTAAACAATAATACCGTCGGAGATAAATCTAGTATTGTTAATCATTTTGAAGACATTGTTCCAAATAATTTTGTTTAATCATTTTCAAGATACATATGTGTAGATTCAGGGATGTACATTTTTAAATTATTTTGTTACTAAAAAACGTATTTATTAAGTATATCAGATCATAAGAAAATGTAAATTGATTAAATTGTTGAGCTTTCACAACAAGCTCGCTATAACAAATATGAAAAAGATTACTGGGCCCAAGTTAAACTCACAGCGGCGACTAGAATGAAAATTTCCATCCATTATATGTCTATCCGCCCTATATTTTCATTTACTTGGCCCTGTCAATGTCGGTCTACTTTGTTTAGTATTTTTTCCCATAAAAGTTTTGTTATTAAATCGCTTGCTAAGTCAATAATAATATTCGCTTTCAGCAGTATCTCTCAGTTAATGTTCAGAGTGGCATTACCTTTATTGATTGCGTAGCAGATGTACATGAATCATCTAGCTCGGCAATGCTGTAGCTATAGCTCTTCTACTAAAAGACCTACTTCTACTGACCATTTCTCAATGCTTGATAGGCCCGCAGCAACATCATGCAGTCTTCATCCAATGACTTTTATATATACAGCGTACGCAAACAACATGTTTAGTAAAGCCCCACAGAAAAGTTAGTACAGTCAATGAATATATCCCAAGATTTGTCGCAATGCGAATATCTGGCCCGTTATAGATTTACCAGTTCTAAAACAATAGAGATAAGATCAGATCAGATGGAATAGGCTTACAACAGGCTGTGATGCTTATATCTTGACCTCGTTTCGGTGCTGAGCTAACTTAACCGTCATCATTAATTGGCCTAATTTCCCCATTTATGCTTTCACGCGTAATAGGCAACCTGTAGCGGGGACCACTGCTTTTAAATAAATGCCCCGCACTCTGCGCACGTATAACCAGATTCCCATTTTCATGAAATGGCGTCCAAACGTCATCAGTCAAAGTATACAGCGTACTCTGCCATTTCATCAAGGAAAAACTAACAAACAAGCAACGATTGCAAATCGTTAAAATTTATTATCTAAATTCTTGCTCTGTGACAAATGTGCATCATTTGATACGACCATTTTATGGTCGTCATAATCTCCGAATTTCGCACCAAATTTACTTTGTTGGACATAAAACCATCTACTCGCATGCGTAGAGTCCGTACCGAAGAAAATATTGCAGCCGTAACGACCAGTATTAATGACGATCTTGAAATGTCAATTCGTCACCGTTTTCAGCGATTGGACATGTGTTACTCAACCACAAGGAATTTTTTTTTGCCACAATTGGCTGAGTTGAACTTGATTGACATGTGGTTTTATCAGGACAGTGCAACATTCCACACTGCTCGTGAAACAATGGATGTGTTGAGGGATGAATTTGGTGAGCAGCTTATCTCTCGATTTGACCCTGTGAGTTAGTTATGATTTCTTGTGGGGTTAGGTCAAATCGTTAGTCTATGTGGACAAGCCGAACACTATTGAAGCCTTACAGGATAATATAACATGCGTAATTTGTGGAATACAGGCCGAATTGCTGGAAAAAGCGACGAAAAATTGGACCTTCCAAATGGATATTTTGAGCCGGAGCCACGGACAACATTTACATGAAATTATCCTTAAAAATTAAATGGCAAACGCTAATTTATCGATTCCAATAAAAAATATTAATATGTAATGCAAATTTGAGTGTTTTATTCGATTTACAAAAAAAAACTACTACTAAAAATCACCCTATATAATACAAAAATTTCATTTTTCACCACAATTTCACCACAATGCAGTATTGACATAACCACTAAATCGATATTTTGCAAAACTTAATAAAATGACAGTTTACGCTACTCATTCTCTAACGAAATAATACATAGTTCTACATTTTCCTCAAAACTAGATTAAAAACAATAAACAGTTGTAACACATTTCTTAAGAATTAGGTTTGGTAAAGGTTATTATTGAATTGTTTCGTATCTCAGGAGATATACTCTGCATAGGTATATGCTTCTTACAAGTTTCCACCTTGATGAAAATTTAAAGTGCCATTAAGAATGCAACGGGTAATAATTCTGTGGTAAGAGAGAAAAATAGGCGTGAATTCTTTCTACACTCAAAAAAATATGATATTTTTTATACAGGATGCATACCAAAAAGTGATTACGTTTTCCACTAGTACAATTTGTGAAGGTTCTTTTTAAAACAACTTTGGAAATTGTATAGTTTTATTAGCGAAGTTTCAATAAGCGAATGAATATACGCATATTTGTGCAGATCCCGCAGAGTTGAAGTTTATATACGAGTACCCACCACCATGGATTGCGTTCCACAGCGTCGTGAACTATGTACCGTCTCCTTAGGTAAATCAGTCAAAAATAAATGCTTACAAAAAAAATATATAGAAAGTGGGCGCTTTTCGAGTGAAAATTTGTAATTTTTGAAGTAAATTCTAATAACCACGTCCACAGTTAGGACTATTCACTAAACTATTCCAGTACCGACTACAGACTAACTGCAATCGTTTGTAAACATAAACAAATTTCCGTGCATGTCATGAATGGCGTGATAGTGAGCTATAGACTCACTCAACGGGACCTGCAGTTTAATAACGGTGCCGAAAGTCACAGTTTGAGAAACATTTACAAAACTAGTCGATTACTCCAAGTGTTCGTCAAATATATAAAAAGGTGACCACCCCACATATAATGTTAAGTGGCTGTGTGCGGGGATGAGCCCGGGATCATGGGCAATTGTATGTAGCATTTAATTAATGAACAAATGGTAAAAATTTTAGAAAAATTTTGTGAAAGGATCTTCTTTATCAGCTGACCAAAGCTTTCAAAAAGAATATTTTTTAAACATCTTGTTCTTCATATGTCATGGGTAGTTTATAAGGGAACGTTTATCATTTCCCCGGCGATGTAAATACAAACTGTGGCAAAGACCATCATATTCACCGAAATGTCACTCGACTGCTAACACCGTCACTCTTTTTTTCAAAATCTTTAATGCTTCTTATACGTTCGCCATTTCTTTTAGAGTCGCTATAAATAACAATCCCCTATCATATAATTATTTTAAAGAAACGCTATAATTGTTGGTATTATTTCTGATAAATGTTCATTTTGATTGAAAGAAAAAAGCAAAATAGATATAAAGGATTTCCGTTAGGGACATTTGAATTTTGACTTTTAATGGCCGTTACGTTGTTTCACCTTTTGCTAATTTTCCTGTCGATTTATTTGACAACGATGTAAAGATGCGCCTATTTTACGATCATGGCCTATTATTGCATTAAGGATACGTTGAAAACCAAAATTCCGAATTTCGGAAAATGCATTCATAGAAGTCACTGTTTGGTGGCTGTGGGCCGACGGCATTAAAAGTAGCAATGAAATTTCTATACCAGATCAATGATCGTTGTTAATCAATTTTCTGCGAACGACTTTTAAATACCCTGCGGCTCCAACAGAATGGCGCAATGTGCTACACAGTAGACGCAGGGGTGACATGATATCGTGTGATCTGAGTACGTTAGGCTTTTTTTTGTGTGGTTTTCTTAAGTCGTAGCTGTCTAAATTCATGAAAGCCAACATAGACTTTGTCATTGTTCAAATTTAGCCTAATCTACTTGACAAAAGTCGTAGAAAATCAACCAAGAGAAACAATTGGGCAAAATCGGTTCAGTAGAAGAAATTTCGGTCATACAAGATTTGAATTTAACTTTGAAATAATATGCATTTTCAGTATTTTGCCATTAATTGCAGCATTTAGACATCAATTAAAAAGTATAGCGGTTCTAACTTTGATATTAAAAAAACATTAAATTACAGGAACTAAATCCGAATCCAAGAAAATGATCTGTTTTCAGAGTTTTTTCTGATATTTTTACAACTTATTCATTATTTAAGGGAACATATTAGCGAATTAATTTCTTTGAACGGTCTTCGGAGAAACTATTTTTCCCCAAAGTTAATGACATTCATTTTAAGCTACGTTTACTACTATACTTAACGCGAAAAAAGAAGGAACATATTAGAAATTCTTGGTATCTTGCCAACCTCTTTTCTAAGCAACTAAAGATAATTTCAACCCCAAAATCGTTTATTTCTTAACAAGGATAGATGCTTCGGCTTTTATTGTAAATTTTGGATAAAAATATTTGGTAAAGTTCCCATTCACTATACGTTTAAATGTAGAAATTATTCTTATCATATTAATTGTTTTCTTACTACTTTTTTTTAAATAATAACAATGCCTGCACTTTAAAATGGTCCTTTAAAAATGTATATACAGGGTGGCCCAGAATGAACGAAGTGGTGTCATTTTGGGCCACCCTGTATATATACATATATACATAGGTATATTACTACTAATTCCTTTCCGTGGTCGTATGTTGTTTTTAGTTACAAAATAAATGGTAAAAATGTTAGAAAAAATCTTTATAGTACTATTTTTTAAACGCTAGATGTAGTTCATGAACGAGTAACTTTTTCTTACTTCGTCCCACTCTGCACATTTGGGAACCAGATAAGCGTCGTTTCAAAAACGTCTTTTTCTTCCACAAAATACATGGATGTTGCCCATTTTATTCTGTAAACTTTCTTTTTGCAATAATCTGAAAACAAAAAAAAAGCACAGTAAAGACTTGGGAGCCAAGAGAATGTATAGTTACTTGAGATAAGCTTGTTATGGAATTTTTGCTGCAATTCTACCACAAGAGGCCATGGCTATGTAAGACCATGGCTATGTATAAGTATATGTAGTAGGTATTACTAAGGTTAATGCCATAAAAAAGTAGTGGCAACACACAAAATACCTATTAATTTATATAATTAAAATTTAGTTAATTCTACTGGAAGAGCGTTGTTCTCAATTCAAGTCATAACAATGGGTCCATTGAATCCGAAGTGAATATACGAGTGCATTCTGTGTTCGACAAACAATTAGGGAATCAGAATTTTTGATAAAAGTTGGAAGGTCCATCTTTCGGTTTGGTAACTATTGCATGCATTAATGCGCAGTTCATTACACCCAGTTGATTTTCAAATTATGTACCCGAGCTAGTTATATATGAAAATGTAATAAAACTAAAACTACGATTGGTATTGTATATAATACAATATAATAAGCATGGACGTGTTAGCACTGTGTCTGCTGCATTTATGTCGCACATGAGACTGTTGTAAGTCGACTTCGCGTAAGTCGCCGATTTTAAGCGAGACGTGTGTTGGCTGCATGGCAAGTTCCCTTACAGTATTAAATCATTATTATTCAGATTATTTTTGTTATTGGATTTCCATTCAGCGCTCAGTCGGTATATGAAGTGTGATTTTGTACGAGTATGTCTATACGTTCCATATACTACCACAACATTTCAATTAAATTGATATTTACACATTGCAATAATGATCAGCGGCGGTATCTGTGCTTTTGTTGCGCTCTGTGTGGGTCATTGGGTTGATAGTACAAATTATTTGCATTAAATAATATTAATTTCCAATTTGAATATTTTTTTATTTTTATTTTTTGCGGCGGTAACAGCACTTAAAATGATAACGCTGACGGCAAGTAGGTGTTAAAAATATGTAGCAAGTGTCCTTCATTTGTCACCCTGTCAGATATACACGAATGTGTGCCATAATTATGCACCGTATGTATTACACTCCGCAGCTACAGTGTTAGGAATGTTTTATTGGAAATGACAACTGAAAATGAAAATTAGGTGAAATTTTGTGATAAGAAATTAAAACCATTAAGGAATACATACAACAACAGTGTCATGCACATATGAACTCTAGACTGTTTATGCAAAATTCATTCATATTCGAAATGAAGTAAAAACTATTAATATTTACGTTAATTGCTGGGTACTTAAATAAACGACCATGGCGCCGATAGTTAGTACACGCGACTATCATTCGCATGATCGCAGGTTCAACGGCGCACACACAGTCAGCTATCATTATTTCTGCGGCGGTTACCACGATGTGTCTGACGAACACTTCGAGAGTAATCGAGTAATCGACAAGTCTTGTAAATTGTGACGATCGAAGTTGCCGTTAAACTGTAGGACGTCGAGTGAGTCTAAAAACGGAATGTGTGTAAGCTCACTGAATGTGAGAGGCCCTTTCCTTTTAAAATAAAGAAAAGTATGGAAAAAATACTTATTTCAAATGCTTAACTATTGTCCGTATTTTCATTACAGGTGGTTGCTGTAGTTTTTGGTTCTATAAACAGGTTTCATACTCAACAAAATACTAATTCAATGACAGAACCCGGTACGCAGTTTAAATACAATTTACATTTGCCGGCAGCCAATTTATCTGTGCTCTCAAAATTGTAATAGTAACTGTAACAAACTTTGTTTACTGCAGAAACATCCCTAAAACAGCATTAGTTTTGTTCAAAAAGTTTTTATGAATGACTGCATACCTATAAGGAGAAAGGTGGACGAAAGTGTTTGCTTTCTAAAATTACTCGAAGAATTTAGGCAAGAGAGTTTTAATATTCCGGAAGAACAGTAGGGCGTCCTTCAAAATAAAAAGTCACAATATGGTAATTGTTACAAATTAAACACGTATCGGTATTCAACGATTCACAGTTTAATACACGAATAATATGCTACAATACACTGAAAACTTAAATATATCTTTTACTGAATGCCCAATGCTTGATAAACTATACTTAATATAGAGGTGTCGAAAGATATGAATATATATGAACATATTTGTTAGAGTAGGTAATTTGAATGAGATTTATCGGAAGCTGGTAATTTTTAGATTATTTTTTCAAATTTTGTCATTACTTTACTATGTAATTCACTTGAGAAAAATTTAAGTAACTTTAGAGTGGAAATTTGTGATAAGTGATTACAGCGGATAGATGAAATTTCCACAAAAGGATCAATTTGGATAGAAGGTACCAGAAAGAACTACCGATGCTCTCCATTTTCATTCGTTCAAATAACAGTCAAATCTAGAACGCAGCATTAAAAAATACAGAGGAAAATTTGAATTTCTTCCTCAGAAGTTGACAGAATTTGGTTCAACCGAATAGAAGTTATAAATCTATGAATATATTGTTTAAATCGGTCATTTGTATGGGAGATGCCAAAAAGGAGAGGCAATGCCTTCCATTTTCATTGGCGGAACTAAGTTTAGAAAAGCATAAAGTGTATCAAATTTGATTTCATTCCCTACGACTTCTTGAAAGCTATAAAGTTACGTATATTTGAGTTGAATTGGTCATCAGAAGTGGCGCAACTAACCGGAAGATATTTTCAAATTTTACAAGGCAATATAATGGACAAAAACTTGTTTAATGATTATAAGAAAATAATAATTTCTTTACAAAAATTTCTAAAATTTAGCACTAGCTAATATTTTGTCAAATTGTAAGCAGAGATGGTAAATGGGATATATCAGCCCAGCTCTTCTGGTACCTCCGATAGAAATTGACTGATTTTCCGAAATTGTATTTGCTGTACCAATTTTCAATAGCAGCTATCCACTTACATAATAATATTTACTTGATGAAGTTTGGAAAAAGTCGTCGACATTTTTAATCACATCCCATCTGATACCACTCACACTCCTAGTTTCATATCTTTTTAAATTTAGTTGACATTAATTAATTATCAATATAAAGTCTGTAAATGAAAATAGATTGCATTGCTTAACCCATTCTGATATCTCCCATACAAGCTGATCAATTTCCAGAAACTCAAACTCAAACTCTGCAATTTTTAAAGAGAAACTAGATTCGTATTTATTATATTAATTTATTTAATTTAGTAACCACGCTCTTTCTGGTGCCTCCATACAAATAATCAATGTAACCCATATATTTATACCTTCAGCTGGAGGAAATAAGTTATATATCATTTGACGCGACCAAAAATGTAACAACCAAGAGGAGGCATTTAATGTAGCAAATATCTCTTAACAAAATGTTTTTCAAATCGATTAAGCACTGTCCGTCTGTCTGGCTGGTTGGCTAGGACACGATTGCAGTCGTAAATCCTTATAAAGTTTTTTTAAACTTGTCGCTGACTAATATTTTCTCAGACCGTAGCCAGAGGTTACATCCGTTTACCCTTTCTAGTACATCCCATACAAACTGGCCGATTTTTCTAAATTTAGTTTTCCTCTATAAATCGCAATTCAACAACCGCAGTAACCCAAATTTTTGTGTGCTTTATTAACTTGAATTAAGTGGTAGACTTTTTTAGCCTCACACATTCTGGTAGGTCCTACACAAACGACCGAATTAACCCACTTATTCTCAGGATCATATCTTTCATTTACACTAAATTCGGCCAAACTTGGCACACGTTGAGGATTTACGGTCCCGAAATGTCCGTTCTTTTAGAATTATATTCTGCATCGCAATTATAGAACAGACAATAGAGAGGGTGGTGTTGCTCTTTTAATCCACAAATCTGTTAAATATAAGCTAATTACAAAGACATCACCAATACAAAATATCTCTGTTGAAATTAGCATCATCTAACGAAACGTTGTTATAGCCACTGCATACTCTCCCACATATACTGCCCAAATTTGCTGATGATTAAAGAGCACTTACACCAGACAACAAAGATTTTATAATTCTTGGAGACAAGCAATATTATATCTGCAGTAGTCCTAAGCCGTTTACACCATTTGCGCAATTTTTTTGTATACTTTCCGAATGAACATACTTTGTATCCCCACCGAACCAACAGTAGTCCGTCCATCAACTGTAGTAGAACTGTTGTTCTAAGTAACATATCCCTAACCATGAGATTAAGAACATTAGACTACGAAATATTATCAGATTATCGCCCTGTTTTATGCTCCGTAGAATGTGCTTCCTCAAAAAACTCAGAAACGAAACTCTCGTGTAAACATTGCAACTGGAGAATGTTTGGAGATGTTGTGAACCAAAGTATTGTTTATCAGTAAATACATAAATTTGCCGACAAGCCATTGTCAAGGAGATTGCAAATTTTGTTACTGCTTGCAATATTGTTAGTCCCCCACATTGCTTGGCAAAACATACTATTCTACTTCGCAATGTTATTGGATTTATTGGAGTCGGTATGAAATTTAAAAGGAAACAGTAGTACACCTTTAACTTCCAGCAAAATAATTTCCATGATCAGTGTGTAACGTTTTTAAGCAATTTTATTGATCAAAAAATACATGACCGAAATAAGAAATGGTTGACTCTCCTAGAACATCTCAAACCTGGAAATAAACGATTTTGGACGATAAGCCATTCTTTGAGATGTACGACTAATAGAAAAATTCCCATTTTAGTGGATGGCCACAATAAGCTCATTACAGACGAATAAAATGCTCGCTAATACTTATGAGCTAACTCTGAACTACACTCATCCAAATGATAGCAACGTAAACAAAGTTGCACTACATCTGCAAACTAAGGAGGCATCAATAGACGGAGCTGCATTTATCACCACACCCGAAGTGTCTATTACTGAGCAAATTAAGATCTTCAAAAGTTCCAGGATTCGATGGCATCTCAAACTTGCTTTTCAAAAATAATCCCCTAAAGCAATAAAATTGTTGACCATGACATTCAACAGTTGTATGAGTATACGTCTAAATTATTTTCCAACGGCATTTAAGAAAGTAAGTTAAGAAAGTAATAGCTATTCGCAAAACCAACAAACCCTCAAGGAATTCTACCAGCTAAAGACCAATAAGTCTCTTAAGCAGTTTAGGAAAAATATGTGAAAAACTAATTCATAACAGGATAGATGAGGTTGCCATGTCTCACAGGATAATATCCAATAAGCAATTTGGGGTTAAAAACGAACATAGCACCATTCACCAAATTGGTAGAATAAAAAAACAAAATAATTAGGAACAAGCGCAACAGAAATTCAACGGGATTAATATTACTTGATGTTGAGAAAGCATTTCACATCATATGTCATCACTTATTACTCGGATTTCAAACCTGTCAAAGAAGTTGACATTGCTTATTATGCAGACGATACGGCGCTAATTTCATCAAGCTGGTTAACAAACGTCCTCTTAAAGAAAATCGAAAATAGTCTTATGGCCTGCAACAAATACTTTAAAAAATGGAAAATTAAAATCAACGTTCACAAAACCCAAAGCATAATTTTCCCTTTCAACAAATCTCCGAAAAGAATCACAACGAGACCAATATACTTTGAAGGCAACACCATAGAAACCAAGTGTTATAAGGCCTGTAATTTCTTTGGTTTCACCTATATGGCACAACGCTGCAAAGAGCCACTTACAAAAAATGCAAATTCTTCAAAACAAATGCTTAACAATATTTCCAACAAACATTGGAGGTACCGCAATTCTGTGCTACGAACTTTTTGATCATTATTTTAAAAGATTAAATGATAACTATTTTAATAAGATTCTTTAACGATTTATAAATAGCTTAATAAGGGGAATTTAACAAACTGAAAATTTGTGTCTATAAGTGGTCATCTTCGCAAATAATCATTCTATGAACAATAATTTTCCCTTAATGTTTGGCTTTACTATTTATTTTTGTTTTGCAAATGAAGGGTTTTAACCTCTTTACCTTCCAAATCGATTGTAACTCCATTCAATTAGTTCACTTCTATGTAATAACAAAATTTAGTTGTTGCAATATCTTGGAATAAAACTCAAAAAAAATTTTGTTAAAGTTTGAGAGAAATCGACCAAGAAACCCTGCCCTTTGTGGAACCTCCCTTACAAATTATCGAATTAAACTACATGTTCGTAGCTTCATATTTTTGAAGCAGTTGCACATCATGCATTTACTCAACTTAGTTCTGAGCATGAAAATGGACTACACTGACTTTCCTTTTCGAGCACCTCACGCACAAATTGATTGATTTATGGAAATTTATTTTTTCCCCCTATAAACAACAATTCGTTGACACCAATCGCTTTACAAAATTTGAAAAAACGCTACCGGATAACAACACCCTTTCGTTGCTCTCCGTATAAATTACACATTTTAAGCCGTATATTCCTAGATTCATATTTTCCATTCGATTGTACTAAATTCAAAATAACTTAGCAATTATCGAGCTTTTATTAATTTATTTTATAATAATCTATCATTATTTATAATGATAATATTTTATGCTGATAAAAACATAGCGATAGCGCCCAGTAAGTTTCTGTATCAAAACAAAAAGGCATTGAGGGAAGGTATATGTAAGTCAGTTGCTCTTACTGAAATTTTTGTACTGGCTTTAACTTCATACCATCTAAGGAGTTAAATTTAGCACAAATCATGTATTTAGTGAACTACTTTCTGAAAATTTCACTCAATTCTGTGAAATTTGAGACTGAAAATAGATGTTCACTACGCCCATTCGGTTATTTCCCATACAAATTTACGATTTATCAGCCCTTATGGTATCTCAGATATAAATTCCAGAAATACCAATTTAAGAACTGAATTGGGAATTTTTTCATAATTTTATTACTACACAAAAGGATTAGAGAAATACCTTTTGCTCAAAGGATCCTTATACTACGGTATCAGCAGTTAATCAATCTGTTTCGAAGCTATGAAGGCAACCATGAACTTTATCGAATTTAAAATTAATAACCAACCTTCTGACAGGCTTAATTTATTTAAGTTCCATCATTTAAATAAATTATAATAATCTCCGCCTTGTACATATTGCTTCGGGGACGAAATCTTGTTCCGTTGTTTCAATATGTAAATTAAGAAATATTTATTTTTGCCCTTTCTCCAAAACGTCTCAGTAGGATTCACTTTGAATGCAATTTAAAAAAGGCATTCAAATAGATAATTACCTTGACACTTGAATTGGGTTTATCGTTGGCCCAAAATATGTTCGACTCTCGTTCACAATTTTTGTTCGCTCAATGGTTTGCATTTTCGCCTGAATGTATTTCTGTGCGTCCTTCAACTTTTACAACTCCTCAGGAAAATATGCACAGAAGGAATAGCAGAGGCAGTATATAGTAGTAGTCAGTAGCAGGTGATTGCTGCAATTGTTAAAGACTGCAAAAATATGACCTCGCGGATGCTGCTTCGCACCTGGTAAGATGTACCTTTGTCATTGTATAGGTAATTATAAAATGAGAACTGTGGGCAGAAAATCTCTACAACTTTAAATTCCATGTAAGGTAGGCGTTGTTGTTCAGGATCACAATAAAATTGAAAGGGAACCTAATATTGTAAACCGTTTTTTGAATATGGAGATCCTTAGTAGTTTCGTGCGGAAACGCCTCGGGTTCTTGCGAACGTTTTCTTGGGAATGAACTTTTAAAATTTAGAGCATAATAACATGTCGAAAAAAGTCATCCCAGGTGAACATATTCTTTTTAGTGCAGTTGTCGGCCTCTTGCAGGCCACTAAATAAAGTTATACAAGTACTTAGGAGCAATTATTTATTGTAAGTTTGAGGTCAACGTGTAGAACACATACCGGAGAGACATTTATTTGTAGTTGCGGATTTCTAATCGGGATTTCGCAGAGTCTATTTAACATATGTCTCTGTTGGCGCCGCATGGGCAATGTGAATTCGTTCGATTAACATTCGGGGTGAAAAATGTACCAGTCATATTTCAGCGTTGCTTAGAAGAATTTTTGGATCGAATTAAATCTCTTGTTTATATGGATGACGTGGTGATAACTTCGAAAGGGCAAAGGCACAAAATGGATCGGAACTCAAATATTGGAAGCGCAAATTCCATTTCACGCCTATATTGTTGCGGAAGGGCAAATGGAACAATTTGGGGATCATATTAGGATGGCAAAAGCTTGTAGCTATTTTTGAATTATCGACCGTCACCGGTGCAAATCAGAAAACAAACAGCATCTTTAAATACTTTGATAGGGAATGTAAATAATACACAGGATTATAAGGATCTCGAGAAAAATACGTTAAAGTAAATTCATTTAGTATTTGAAATTTTGTCGTAATTAAAAATATGAACACTGCGGCAGAATTGAATAAAAAGTTTTGACAAAGCACAAAAGTCACTACGAGTAACGTACATTGCAAACATTGGTGTTATATAGTCTTAAAATTTTAGACTTTGGACAAAGTTCAAGAATGAGCGATAACACATCTGATATTTTTCATGTAACTGTTGGACATTTTCTGCTACGTAACGTGATTTTTTGCGCTGTTGATTTAGTTGTCCGCCGAAATCCCATAAGTTAAGGGACTATTACGCTGTCTATCTCTGAGAAAACCTTTCAACGTTGCATCGGTGTACTCCAGGCAAGAACCAAAGAAGTCAATACGGCTCGCGGTTCCTTCAGGCGCTACAGCGCCCTTGACATTGAAGCAATCTCCCATCGACAGCTGTCTTATCATCACCAGTAACGCCACTATAGCTGGCAGCATTGCCCCCTTGAAAAACAGTAGCAGACCCCTATACCGATATCAGAGCTCTCCGGGGCAACAAGCGATTTTTCTCATCAATGTCCATGCAAAATTATTTGACATTTTACCCAAAACAAAAAAAAAAAAAAAAAAAAGGCTTCTCCTAAAATCGACGCCTGTTTAAAAAATCGTTGTAATTTATTTATTCAAATTTTAAGATATTGTAACAATTAGCCAATCAAAATACTCGAAATTCGGATGCATTTTTTTTCTCACATCAATAAATAAAAATTAAAGTTTGCTTCTTTTTGTACAATAAAATAAAAAATTAAAACAAAAAGAAACAACTTTCATATATCTACATCAAGAAAATACAAATAAACCATCTTGTACTTAGTAAGACGATTGCATTGACCGATTTTCTCCAAACTGTTTTTTGATTAATATCGTTCTCAAACTAGCTTAGCTTCGTCGATTTATACACAGAATTATAAAAACCTTTCCACTATATTATTATATTTATTTCTGTAAGAAAATTATGTGCATGCACAAATTAGTAACAATATTCTCTTGCTCGTAATTTTTGTACAAATTTTTATTTGCGCAATTTTAATTTTTACACCTTAAACCGGTTGAATGAAGATATAATCATTTGGTAAAGCAAAAATTTAACAACCAGAAGGAAGTGTTTAAAGTCAAGTATCTTCTGAAGTAATTTGTTTCATGACTCTTCAAATCGATTGAGCGATGTCCGTTTGGCCTGATCCTGTTTCTGCGTTGTGCTTCTTATGATATTCCATGATGTGCTCCTACTGATTCCTTTTCTTGATTTTGTTTATTATTTATTGATTGTGTGTATTGTTTCTGGTTATTTTATTTAACATTTCCCAGCATTTCATCTTCAGGGGTATCTAAACATTTAGTATAGCAAGACGTTATATTAAACAGAGTACAAAGCATTCACCAAACAATAATCAAATTTAAGTATCAATAAAACGTCCTGACGAGTTGTGTGTGTTATGTCAGCTAAATTTATGATTTAGTGCGCCCGTGTTTGTATCATTGCGATAGTTCAGTGTCTTGTCAATAGGAAAGTTGATGATATCGAGCATTTTCAAAGCGTATCACCTGTTACATGTCTTCTCTTCTCCAATAATTTCCGCTTCGTCAAAAGTAAATCTAATACGAGTCAACATACAGTGAGTTTCGACCTGTGCCTTGCTTTTCGGTCCGATTTGGGCGATGCTAATCGCATCTTTAATTTTGACTTTGTAGTGCCAACATAAACTTTCTGGCATATGTTGGACTTGTCCACATAGCATTTTATTTTGTAAATTAAATTAGATTCATCCTCGTTCCTTATTTTTAATTTTGTTGTAGTAAACAGACCATTGATTGTGTTATCTATCCTAAAAGCAAGGTAAAATTTCTCTTCGTTATAAAGATTAGAGTTTTTAAGTCTTTCAGAAAAACCAGATGCATATGTCAAGGATTTATTTTCGTAAAGACTGATTTTTGTTTGTTTATTTTATTCTTCATGCTTAATTTTATTTTGTAAATCAATTGTTCTATCATTAATTTCATTCCTTCTTAAGACATATCTAATTTTCTCTAAATTTGCGGTGATAAATTGGACATCTCTGACTCGTTGTATAAAGTTGGTGGCAGTATTTACAATTATCTTCCTTGGGTGTTTTAAATTAAAATTAACTAATCTTTCTAAATGTGCAGATTTCTGATATCAGTCAATTTCGATGTTTCATTTTTTTCTTGTCTAATTACCAATGCATCCAAATAAGATAATCGGTTGTCCTTTTCCATTGTGAATTGAATTTGTCCGCCGAATGAAGTCAATTTTTTTTAAGGTTTGCTTTCCTACGGTGGAGAAATCATCAATATATTTGTGACATAATTCCTAATTCGTAAATTGCAGCGAACTGTTCTCTAATCTTTTGATCACAACTCTTCATACAATCTGAAAAAAGTCGATCGGTTAGTCGTGCCAAATCCAAACCGGCCCATGAACTCCTACGTTCATACACGGTTATCCATTTAGTGGTTTCAAGACCACCGGTCTCGAGTTTTCAGATGTTAAATACCAGCCATCTGGAGTATTATCTATTTAGTAAAAGATTTGCGATTTACGACTATTGATCATTTAAACACCGAAGAACGCGTAAAAATAGTAGACATTCGTGTATCCCCCTAAAAATATATGTTGCTTTTTATATTTCTAAAAGCAATTTTCTTTGCACGCGATGAGTGTGGTTGAGAGACTTCCTCAAATTCGGTCAGCTTACGCCCATTCTATTCCAACCCTCTCTGTGTGAGTCCTACCGCTTCACGATGATTCAAATAATGATTTGATGGTTTTATACGGATTCGAAACTACGACAGTTCTCATGGCAACCTCGAGTACTAAGTCGACTAACGGTAGTATCGCTACCGTTTTCCACACATACTGTGAAGAATTACCATTGCAATAAGTGACTCAATCCGGTGAAATAACGATGACTGATGATTACATAATAATTTGTTTGATATAATTAATGTATTAGCGATTATGCGTTAAAATTGCTAATTTCTTCCAACCGAAGTTACCCAAATCGCGACGATATAAGCATTCGCACGCCCATTAAATTAAAACGTGATTGACATATGAATTACAGTTGGTGCAGTTTAATGTAGAAAATAAGCCTTTTTGTTTAAAAAATCGGTTTCGGCTTCAACGTATAGTAATTAGAATGCTAGAAGCGTTTGGCTTAAAATTTCTGGCCCACGCATTGCATCGTATATAATCATTTCCACCTTATTGTAGATATGTGAGCAGACAACATTTGGTGAGGGATACGGGCAGCCAATCGATTTTCATTACTTGTATGGCACGCAAAATTACAATTTGTACATTATTGTTTTCCAAACAATATCAACAATTTTTTTAATTTCTAACTTCTACAAAAATAAGCATAACTGAATGAGCCACATGGGTCAAGTTCACAAAATGTATATGTTTAGACATGAATATATGAAGAAAGCATGTAATTCTATAAATAGCAACTATGAAATTTAGAGCAGGAGCGGAAAATTTTGGGTAAACTCGAAAAATTACGCGTTCAATTCGCCATTATCTAAAATATGCAACATATAATTATGGCCTTAACATTTATGAGTTGTGTTTATAATATAATTTATAATGGAAAAGTTTTCATATTTAAGAAATTTCTATAAAGTTTCAGTTTTGCAATATGAAAAACGTGGTAATTTTTACGAATTACTTTAATAATTTTTTCAGATGAAGTTGTCATATTTGTTAGATAAAACACGCAAAATACTTGCCTTATTTATGCCTCTCACAAACAAACTAAACATGCTGTATGGATAAACCCGTCAACATATCTTCGAGACGAGTGTACCAACATAAAAAATAATAATAAACGAAAGTCGAATGTACGTAGCCCGTGAAATTTGAAAATTCACCTTATTCTTTGAACACACCTCATATGTTACGTTCTAATTACTTTTTACACCTAAAATAAACGAAATTAAAGAACGAATTAAGCAGAAAATTAATCTTACAGTTTAAATAATATTTGAAAAAATCAATTCTCTTCTGTCACATGTATTTTTTTAGTAACTTGCAGGGACCTTCAAGAAAATTCAGTTTGGCTGTGGTTTTGATTTCCAATCGATAACAAAAAACGTATATAATTCATATTTTGACTTGTTTGAATTGTTTTTGTTGTTATATCGAAACATAAAGAAACCGTTCTCTTTTTTTCATTCCTATAGGTCTCGGTATGAAAACATATCCTAATAAGGGAGTCCAAATTGGCGTATTTAATAGAACATCCTGATATAGGAATCTGATATGAAATTCAGAGACCATGCAATGACGTTTCGGTGAACTTGTTCCCCAATACATAGAGTTTTTTTGCTGAGTTATATGCGGATATGAAAAAACGCTATTCGCAGAAATGAATTAAAAATTAAACCGATTTCCAAAAATAGTACACCGATTCCAAAACTGAATACGCCAAAACTGAATTCCTGGTGAAAAGTAAAGTTAAATAAAACACCGTCTTATTGAAACCATATATCGTGCAGTTCGTAATCCTCAATTGCAGGGCAAAAAAGTCGTTATCCGCCACATTTTCACAAGCAGAAGCGATGAATGGCATTGTTTTTCGTAAATAATGGTAAGGTCCAAGCATTATAATTAAATAAAAGTTTCATCGAAATAATAGCTTTTTGTGTGTTTTTGTAATCGAAAAATGGTAATTTAATAATTTTGTAATTTAGTTCGATGGAATTTGTTGCCCCTACTCTCTCTTTCAATTGGTATATGAATGTACATATGTATGTATACTTATTAAAAAATAGACAAATCCACTTACATCTCATGATTTGAATATGAGAAAACTTTGCACTATCTGTGGGTTTACACGCACTCTATTTTTAGATTGTCAGTTATATTGCGTTACAATGATGTGAAAAATGTGGAAAGGTCAACAAAATATTAACGCCGTGTCTGGTACTTATCGTACAAATTTCCTAATATTACTAAAATATACCTACCTTAGATTCGTATCTTTCATTCGTTTGCACTATATTCAGTATAATTGAACACGCCTCAAGCATTTAGTACTAGTACTTGTGATTTGATTTACAAGACATACTCGTATAAACTGTTCCATTTAACAAAAATCAGTGATCTTTTTGCATTTTCCAAACAGAGGACTTCAAAAGCGTACTATTTCATTCTTTTATCGAGCTTTCAATATTTTCTGTTAAGAAAATATTAATCATATCATTCACGCCCTTTCTGGCACCACTCACAGTTTTGCAGCAGTGCAAAAGTACGTCAGGTGAAGGCATATTTGTAAATCAGTTTATCTGATTGAAATTTCTCCGCTGCACGAAATGTTCGTCAGAGACATCCACGCTCAAATAAGTGCAAGTAGTTAAATTGGAGATCGAACCCAGGATTATATACATTATAGTCGCGTATTCTAGCCACGATGCCAGGGCAAATCCTTATCAAAGTGAAAATGGTACCGAGTGGTATTTAATTGATAGTTTTGTATTTCGAATCGCACAAAGGTAGTTGCAAATAACGAGAAAAAAAAGAACGAAGCAGCCCGCAATGATGCACAGTTTGAGATACAGCGGAAAATATTAGGAAAAGATAATACAAAATGTACTAAAAATAAGTAAAAATTCATTCAGCGAATTCCCTGCAAAAATGTGAAGGGAGCGCAAACTCAACGAGAAATTTGGTATAGATCCGTTGTTAGACTCTTCACCAGATGTCATATGGGGGGAGAAATATGTTTAATAGAGTTGTGGAGACAGTGGCAGCATTTGCTTGCATATTTTTCCACCTCGAGAAATGAGCGCAGTTTGGAAGCGTCGAAAAATATGAAATAGTAAAATTTAAAGCATTAAAGATAGTTATGGTGGCACGTACTCGTATATACATATAATATGCTTGGAGATGCAATTTGTTTCCGATCAGGGGATAACTTTCGACAAATTACTAAAATTAGTCGACAAAGTGTAAAAATTGTGTTTCCTGAAAATGAAAATTTTTGGTTGGCAAGATTTTACATATAAAGTACTTTTAAGTAGCAATACAAATATAATTATTTAACCGACAATGATCGGTTCATTCTTTGAAGACAGCTGTCGCAAAATTACATCCAACACCATAGGATGAGATGGGCATGCGGTATATTCATTTTGGCATTTCATTTGTAACAAACAGTAACAGAAGACCCTCTTATTCGATGATGAGTTCGTATAATGTCCATATGACACTGGGGAAAGAAATCCGCGATGTGGACGCAGTCCGCTTGCGTATAAAATTTGGCCTGGCCGAAGTTATAGCGCCTGTATGTTTGTTTTTTATTTCTTTTATTTTTATGAAGCCTGTTTGGCAAAGAACATGTGCTGAATTAATTTATTAATTTTTAAGCAAACAATTATTTTCTCACCGCAGTAAATAAAGATTAAAATTCATACGCATAAAAATGCTAACCAACACATCTTTTGAACTACAGCTCCTAAAATAGTCTTGTGGAAGAAATATACAGTGCAAAATTGTTCTTAAGAATAAGAATGAAAATTTTAACATCAGCCTTCGACATGTCCAAACTAAATTTCACTAAATTTAACGTAAGAACAAACTCGTAACTATTATGTATTTTAAAGTATAATAACTTAGTATCAAGTTTATGGCTAACATCAAAAATTTGCTTACGCCTCGCAGCCTAGCATTTTCCGGTTTTGATTATTTGTCGTTCACACATTGTTTGAACTTACACATTTTTTCTGAAGCATTGAGTAGGTCAAAATCCATTGAACATTTGTGTAATTCTTTTCTGTGTTTTCTCTTAGTGTTAGAAATTGTCCTAGGCTTTAGGAAATGTATTTGTTAAATTTTTTTGTATGGGAGTTAATCAAAACATAGGCGAATGTGATGTGTCTTCTTTACAAAATTTTAGTCGATTTGAGTAAAAATTGAGACTCAAATCAAGTGCACGCTTGTTTGATAGCTGTACCAAAGCTTTCAGCAATACGATATATATATATTTGGTTTGGGGTTTAATCGTCTCAAAATAATTGAATAGATATAGGTAATAATTATGGCTCTTAAATTGAAACGAAGCTAGTCATAAAGCAAAAATTGGACAAATGTGATCTGTTTTCTGTTGTCTTACCAGATATGCTATTTATAATAACTTCCCCAATTTGTTGTACATTTGGTTAAAGAATTTGAATTCTGCCCTAAGGAGCTAAGCTACGTTCTCATGTTCTTGTTAGAAATATGTATATACCCAATTTATACCAAACATAACTAACCATGAAATTGAATATCGGAAAAATGCATTGTGTTAGTGCTGATGTTTGCAACACCGTTTCTGTCCATGTATTATTTTAATCAAAATATAGATCGATATTTCGAATAAATTTCCACAAAAGTTGAAACAGGCAAAGACAGATCGTAATGAAAATGACCGACATTGGTCCGTGTTTCTGCATAGCCCCATACAAATTTGTTATGCAAGCAATATGTAATCGCTTCTCAAACCACATCAACTAAATTTCGCGCATATACTTTGGCTGTGCCATCAGGTTTGCAATATTGAAAGTAGTCCCTACTCAAAAAATTTAAGCAAGCTTCGTGCATGGCACCATAATCTAATAAAAATCTGATTTTGGTTTGTTTTTAATTATGTGGTTGAGTATTCGAGCTAAACACTTACTGTCTGAATTCTAACTCGAACTTGTATAAGACGAAATGTCTATATCTTGAAAGAAATCGTGTGGCAATAGTTTGATGGAACAAACTCACACAAACTTCACAACCCAAATTTCTCCGTAACTCAAATGAAAGAAATTTGATCAATTTTATCATATATTACTCTTCATTTTGCTTTATTTTGCAAGAAAACCGGTATGTGAGTTCAATAAAAATTAACATATATAACGGACAAATATTTTTACTTTTTAGCTACTCCAGCAGCCATCTGCTTTGTTAGGTGCTCTACAACGTAGGTTCTATGTTGGAGATGTTCATCGTCCGCTTCAGTCCGCCGATCTCTATGCTGACCTCCACCGCCTTCAAAGTTCGAATAGACGTGTGCTGTCATGCACTGGACTTTTTAAATCGACGAAGATTTCTTATTTGAAGCGCCCAATTCGGACGAATCCTACATTTGATTGTTCATTTACCACATCCCGAGCCCTGTGCAGAAATTTAGCTATAAATAATTTAAAAAATTAGAAAAGATCTCATTTCAAGTACTTGTCTGCTCTGTTGGATTATTTACATTTTGTGGAAAGACTTCGCTACATGGAGATTCCCCATCCCGTCACAATTTTTGTGTGACAATGTGTAAGTGTGCAGAAATACATAATTTTTTTATACATTTTGCAGTGAACATCACAAGTAATATCGGAATCTGCACATTGAGGAAACTGTGTTTAAACCTTCGGCAAACGGCAGGATGTCTTATTTTTTATTATTATTATTATTTATTTATTTGTCATCACCACAGCAGGTAAAAGTATTTATATACAAAAGTATGAGATTTTACGTAATGTATTGCAGCAAATATCAACGTATACAGGAAAGCTACATATAGAAACTTTACGTCATTTTAAGGTAAAAAGATAGCAAAAAAATCTTTTTGATATTTAGAGAAATTCTAATAGAATATATTTCTAGAACTTTCGAGAAGAAATTGAAAAATATAATTAATTGTATAAATTTCTTATTTCTGCAAAGTGTGAAGATCTGTAATTATCTTCAAATCCTTGTGTTAATTCTTGGAATACGCAATTTGCATATTCACTTTGCATGCATTTTGTGATTGTAGTTATCATGTAAATTATTAGTAGAGTATCTCCGATGTACCTATAGATTATGTACTATCTTCAGGTTTTTATTTTAAATAATTTGTAATTTTTTGAGGTTTTCCTTTGCAGTACTTGGATATTTGGCATCCATACGTCATTATCTGCTCTACGCACATATTGTGAATACGACTTTTATTATTAAATTTTAATTTAGATATTTTATTTAACAACGGAAATAATGCTCTTCCACATATGTAATTAATGTGTTCAGTAAAGTTCAATTTTTTTTATTAAAATATATGCCAAAATATATGGTAATAATAAAAATTGTAAGTGGTTGTGTTGAGATTTTCTTGATTGATTTGTTAAAAGCAAATAGAATTGCTAGTGTTTTGTTATGGTTAATTTTAAATTTCCAGTGCTCAAAATACTTTTGAACTGACAGCAATGTTTGTTCCATTCTTTTAATTATTGAATTGGACACTTTTTCAATTGTTATAACAGCAGAGTCGTCGGCATAAAATGCTACTGATTGGTTCATGTTAGCTTTGGAGTCGGTGAAAATCGAATCGAGTTTTGGAGATAATATTGATCCTTGTGGAACTCCAGCAGGAATTGCTCTCAAAGTCGATACTCCCTCGTTAATGTGTACAGAAAATATTCTGTTATGTAAAAACTCTTCACAATTTGTTGCTGCTTGATCGGGAATTCGAATTCATTTAACTTGAAGATGATTCCGTCATGCCAAATGGAGTCAAATACTTTTTCAATGTCTAGCAAATTTACTTCCGTATTTTTTCTATCTCGCTTGTTCTCCAGTATTAATTTCTGTACTCTTTTTAATTGGTGAATTGTCGGATGACCTCTTTTGAAATCAAATTGATGTCTATGTATTACATTGTTTTGATATGGAAAATTTTTTAATCGGGCCAATTTTCGAAGATCTTGTTGATGATGTTTAGCATACTTGAAAGTCTGTAGCTAGTAGGTAACTGCGGGTTTTTTTCCTGACTTGTGAACTGGGATAATTTTCGTATCTTTAAAAGTCATAGGAAAATATCCATTTCGTAAACATCAGTTAAACATATTTGTCAAGAAAATCAGAAACAAATTGCTCATATTTTTAAAAATGTTTGGTTTAATACCATCTTTTCCTAAGGCTTTGTTGACTTTTTAATGATTTGACATAGAATCATCTATATTTGTCAAATCATTTGCTAGACATTCATGAGTAGTGGCACTTTGAGAATCTTACCATTCAATACGTTTAGCCGATTTCCTCTCCTGATGTACTCATTCTGTCTGAAATTCGATGTGCGCACTCGAACACATCAGCTATAGCATTTGCTTTCTTATCGATGTCATTCACCAACGTACCATTGACTAACAGCGGTTCACCAGCTGACTTCTTACATCTGACAGCTTTTGACACTCTCCAGAAGTTATTGCTGCCAGCTGGTAAAGTGTTAAGAAAGATGTTCCATTTGTTGTTTAAGTCAATAGATATTTGTGTGTCAATTAATGAAGTAATCTGATTTATAACAGATCTAAAAAATTTTCTTCGGGAGGCCAGTTGACATCTTTGTAATTTTCGTGCGTATCTTTTCCTCTGGCCTATTAAATAAATGCTTAAGCAGGAAAGTTGTCGTTGCCAATTTTGTATCTTTCGAACAGGTATTTTGCAGGCATTAATTTCATAATACGTTGAAGATTGCTTAAGTGCAGTTCAATATTTTGTTCGGTAATTATATCTGCCTCAAAGATTCAAATTTTTTCATCAACAAAATTTTGAATAAAATTCCAATCTGCAAGGTTATACGTTGGGTCTATATGAGTTGATTTAACAATACTGCCGTAGATGTGACAAGTAATCGGAACGTGATCGGACGGAAGAACAGCTGGGATATGTGTTTAGTCCGGAATTCGTCAGAAGCAGATCAACAACAGAGGGCTGATCCCCGTCAAATCATTTGGAGCATGTATAGGTATATAGAAGTTTTGGTGAAGCTGATGATTAAATAAGCTGGTCCCCTCTGTGTTAACAGAATGACAGTTCCAACTTTTATGAAGGGCGTTAAATTCTCCAGATATCATGTACTCATGAGCCGATCTGGTAATCTTAGTTATGTCGCTGGAAAAACATACGGTATGTCTCGGACAATATAAAGAATAAGCCTAATTTGACGGTCGTTTTTTATAATTTGTATTGATATGTTTTCCATAATTTCAGTTTGAATCGGTGGAAGAACCTTGTGTGGAATTGATCTTTTTACTGCTATTAGGACACCGTCTCCATGGGTGCTCCTGTCGTTTCGATATATTTTGAAATTTAACATTTTGAACTTATGATGTGGACTTAAAAAAGTTTCATTAATAAATACTACATCTATTCGTTGCTGTTCCAATTGCGCCATAACCAATCGGTTAGTTACGCCTTGGCCGTTCCAGTGCATGACATGAATTCTACTTATAGGTTTATTATATGACATATTTCAACATAATTCCCAATACTCTCATCTTATCGAATTTATGTCTGCAGTTTTGTAAGGCATCAAGCGCTTAAAAATAAATTTCAAAAATTTGTTCGTTAGAGATATCGTTGTCGTCATTGTTTACGCAATCTTCGGGTATAAATCTATCTTGATTTTTTCTACTTTCATCTATTCCCATTGCTTAGTTGTACTCAAAGACGTAATATTTTTATACAGGCTTCGCCAAATTCAAAACGTCAGGGTCGTTGTGAACTAAACTATATAAAACAGAAGCATACAAAATATCACTTGAAAATTTGTTTTCATCCACGCTATATAGTTATTTCAGTTGTATTGGAACGGACCACCTGCAAGGAGTTTCATTACATTAAAAACTATTCAATCAAAATGTCATAATACAAAGCCAATAATGTTAATAATTTCGATGAAATATTCTGGAGAAGCCACTGTGCTTCAATGCCACATAACTGGAAAAACTCCATACTCAAGATTACATACACATTTTTCACGATGGCCTAAACCCTCTCAGTTTTTAAAAAACTAACATGAGTTCACTTTCTAATACAACAATGACAATGTTGACCCTTATACAAGGAACCAAAGTACTCAATATTAGACAACGAATTGATCACATAATGGATTTTTTTAAACAAGCTTTTGAACAATCGATTTCGTTCAGAAATTTCAGTCAGGGTAACTAGTTTGCATATATGGTTGCAAAAAATGCCCTAGAATAAAGCATAATAAAAGTACTAACATTTCAAAAATTAATACAGAAAAAAATTGATTAATACGACGAGATAAAACAGAACAATGTAAAAAAATTGTTGTGATTGTTTCAGTTAAATTTGTTATTTTATTATTTACTTACTTTATTATTATTACTATTGGAAATATTATACATATAATTTATTAAATTTCCGGAAGATGTAAAAATTTTATTTTTACAATTTTCATTTTAAAAAATATATTTAGTTCTCAGACACTATAAATGAAAAGGATACAAACCTCAAGTTAAAAAGAAATATATTTCTATACAACAGACAACTGATATTTTGGATCAGCTACATAATGGCAAGAACTTAGCAGCAGTAGTAAAGTATCTGAAGCTAAACGAGTCAACAGATTGCAATATAAATAATTTTCCTAGAAATAAGTGTTTAATAAAAGCAAAAGTTTAAACCATTTTTACTCATTAAAAGGAATTGGAAACTGTTTCTTGAACCAAAATAAAAATTTGTCTGTAGTAGTGGCTGGTCCGAAAGGTTTCGAAAAAGGTTTTCCTTGCATAATATTTAAATTGAAGCACAACGCGCTTCAGTTGATTATGAAAGTACTCGGAAATTTAAAGAAGGACTTCCGAAGATAATTGGTGAAGGACCAAGTTTGTAATGCCGACGAAAATGGCTAATATTGGAAGAAAATGCTTAAGCGAACATATTTATCGAAAAACGATGTGGAAAGATTTCCTGAGTTACTATTTCTATCTGTTCAAGAATTACAATCTTTGGCATCAAACGATTGTTGTACATATTGCTAGGGTGGGAAGGATTATACGACGTGAGCGAACGAGGTATTTATGAATAAATACTTGACATTGAGGATTTAGATGGGAAAGAGCGTACACAATTAGCTGATGTATCTGACGCAAATTTTATAGTGCCGAAGAACGCCCAATGCAGATTATTGGCGAAGTAGACGAAACTGTATGTGTAGAAAACATGAATAAAATAGTAAAACTGGGCAAACAATTGGAAATGCTTGTTACGAATTGTGATTCCTCTTTGGAACGATCTACTGAATCTAAAATAAATCCTCAACACTATGTTGTAAAAATGGAGAAAAAAAATATAAAATAGAAAACAAGGAATCATTACATAGTGAAATTTTAATTAAAACAGACATTTTTTTATTGCAAATGTTTAGTTTGGTTTTGACAAAACGCACATATTTTGTCCATAACATAGTTTCTTCTTAATATTCGATTTAAACCACGTTTAACGAGAAAAGTTAAGCATGAACGAACCATTTGTATAGTACATAACATATTATACAGGGTCGTGCGAGCTCGTTATTCGAGAGTGCCCGAACAACGCGTTTTCCTATCACGCGGAACTATTCTAGCGTGTTATAGGGGGAGAGATATAAATACTATTTTTGATAATTTCTTAATCGTATGATCACATGAAATTTCAAATGGTCCAATAGAAACAATTTTGGGAAATAACACCTAACTAATTTTGATTTACGTTTAGATATTTCATTTGAAAATAAGCAGTATAACTTCAACAACAATACATGCCATATATGTACGTATAGTTAAATAGACTACACAAATGTAAACTAGTTTCGGGAAACAGTTAATTTCACTCATCGTCTCATTGATTTGGTCGTCTAAATCATATGATTTATAGCGTTACTTGTAGTTCACAAACCTAATAACATAACGGTGAATCGTATTTTATTCCAAAACAGAGCCCGATGATGTCTCATTCAATAATCTGATAAAAAATATTGCATGAAAGTTTGGTGAAATATTTAATTACATTTAACTTGGTGTAAAATTCTCTGAGATCGGCTGACTGGATGTTATTATTTATTAACATATTTTATTTAGAGAAAAAATAGGGAGTTTCAAAATTATTCCATGTTAAAACTTATAGAATTTAATTTCGCACTATTGACATGGATTTACATAGAAAATGAATGACTGAAACATTCTACAAATACTGTTTTTTGTTTTACTTTAGAACCTGTGTAATAGATGACATATTTTCGATTTTCGCCTGCTTTTGGTCTAACCTTTAAGGGCCCGTCACATAAGATACGTCGCGTCCGTTGCGGCGACGTGTTTGACTGACAGCTGAGTTGATTGCATATATTTTAATGAAGAGCGTCACATTCACGACGTATGCGTTGCCGTAACATATTAAAGTTGGTTAACTCTCAACTTTTGACGTACGGCAAGTCCGTCACAGAAATCAGCTGATTAATTTAATTCATTAGCAGTTTGTTTTTCTGGTTATTGGTTGCAGCTTTTTCTTCTACCTTTTTTTTTAATTAATTTTTTGTTTCATTTAATTATTTAAATGGAATTTATGCTTATAGAAGCGGTGCAGATGCAACCTTGTCTTTTTGATAAGACAATTAAAGCATATCGCGACAAGGTTGCAAAAGAAAAATCGTGGAGGACTGTGGCGGCTGCCACAAACGCAACTGGTGAGTTAATTTTTAAATAAATTATTTGAATGTTGATATTGACAACATGTATTTTATATTATATTGCAGTGGAGCAATGCCAGAATCGCTGGAGGTCTCTTCGCGACAGGTACGTGAAGGAGGTCAATGCAGCCAAGGCTCCATCGGGAAGTGGTGTCAAAGACGGGAGTGGTTGGCGCTACATGGACGCGATGTCCTTTTTGCAACGCCACGTTGCTCCGCGCAGGTAATTTCAAAGCTTTGCCATTATGTTTATGGACATTTCTAATCAAATTTATTTTCCAGAACATGTTGGTTTGTTTGCTGTGAGCTGCCACCTCCTCTCGGGCAATCAACACCACATACACTCGAACCAGAAGGTAGGAAATGGAGTGATAAGAGGAAAATGCAGGAGTATAGGTTCAAGACACTTCGTGGCTCTGTGTTTGACTGGATTAAAAACCAGCCAGCACAGAGTCAGACTCCACAGCCGGTGTCTCGCAATCAGGATTTTCTAAAAGTGTTAGACGGCTACTTGCAGAAGCACTCTGAGGACGACCAAGATAGGCTAAAGGTCCAATTGCTGAACATGGTTGTGAATTTTGAAAAGTGATGTGATGTATTAATGTGAATTTTTAGTTTTTTAGTTTTATATATATATGATGTCTTCGAATTTTTTGATGACCAGTGATCAATTATGTTGATTTATATATTTAGCGAGCTTTGTGGTCCTTTTTTGTGATGCAAATAAAACAACTTTTAACAACATTTAAATATTATTTTATACGTATTTTTATTATTAAACAAATATGAAGCTACCGCGGGGAATATTGCTTAATCGGGTGTGAAACGATATAACTCATAAGTTCAGCCCTTAATTTGAATGCGCATTTTAAAGGCAGCAAAAAATAGCTGCTTACTTCCGCCATGAGCCAAATACTTTAAATTTTATAAAAGTATTTTAAAATGTTAACCGGACTCATACGATTACATGTATGTACATATGTATAAAAACTTACGCAAGGGTTATAAAAAGTCGACATTCCGGTGAAATTGAAGGCCTGTTGGAGTGCTTGGTTAACCTTTCTTTAACGAAAGTAAAGAGGAGATCGAACGTCTTCTTCTCCATCCTTTTGGTTTGGTGGAATTCGTCTGGGAAGCAAAAAGTGGTTGCGAAAAACCCATGCGAGTCGCGATTTCGCAGTAGTGGTCGCACCCAATATCTTCGTTGCCCGTACAATTTTCTCAAACACTCGCGGGCTTCGAACAACATAAGCATTATTGATATTACGTTCATTAATTGGGCAGTGTGCATATTGAATTTACTTGGCAGCCTATTTTGCAAAATTGCGACAAAATTTTGTGTGCGCTAAAAACTAAATTTTACCGCCAATACTAATCACCTGTTTTCTCATATACGGCAACGGATTTGTTGTGACGACTCTAGACTCTTCATACGTCATGTCAGTCAAATACGTTGCCGCAACGTATTCAACGGATTCTATGTGTCAGAGCCTTTAGAATGTAAATACAAACACAATAAAACCCAATTTCTTATACAAAATTTTGGAACATGCTATTTAGAACTTATAGGTATATAAAAAGGAATCGCTCCATACCGCATAACATTTTGGTATGTTCGAAATTTGCTGATGACGTGAGAAGGTAATTTTATGGTTGCAGCACTGTGTTCAATACACATTTTCACAAGTTCTTATAAATTAAATTACGTATAAAAAGTATTGACCACCAGTCTGATATCAACAGAAATGGCCAAGAGGCGTATTAATTTCTTGACATTTTTGCAGTAGGTCATTCTTAGGCAGCTGATATATCGTATGTATTTCCTACGCTGGATCTTTTATGCTTAATCTGTGATTGAAGTGGTATGTTAAGTAAATTATCCAACACTTTACAAATCTTTTGTAATAGACAGATTAATTATTGTAATTTCTTAAGATATAAGTGTTGTATACATACGTATAACAATACAATGTTGTCTAACACAAATGTTGCCTACGAAATGTTCGTCGCATTAAATATTTTGCGGAGAATAGAGAAGAAAAATCAAAAATTCCTAATCAGGACCCAATTGGTTAATGCCGATGACAAACTTCTCTCGATAGGATTAGTGGTATTGCTTAATATAGAGAGTATAGAGTTATACACCATAATATAAACCGTTAAGTTAATTATATTATTTATTTAAAAAAAAATATTTATTATGGCATATTTATTTTTGGAATCCATAGTTAGGTTAGAGTAAGGTTAGAATAAGTTTTGTTTTTATAGATTTTGTCTTCATTTTGCGAGACAATTGAATTTAATTATACGATAATTAAAAAAAATCAATTACCATTCGTATGTTTGAATTTAAAACGGTTATTGTTAATAAAGTTTAAGTTTATTAACTTTAATTGTTAACAGAGTTTGCCTACAAAAACGTCAATATTGTCAATGTTAATGTAGGATGAATACTAGCATATTTACATCGCGTTAAATTCTTCATCGCGATTCTAGCTTTACCAGTTTGGTTTTGCCAGATGGTACTATCTTAATCCCTTTTTATCTTGTTTTAAACCGATAAAAGGTGAATTACCCATATTAATTCAAGATTATATTTATACTCGTTTGTTCAAAAAGAGGGTGCCATTTAAGTCTACTCCCTAAAATACGAATTTTAAAGAATTCTATTTTGCGGAATTCCACGGAAGCAATTCAGTATTTCAGTCTTGGCAATGAACGTTATGAGCGATGGCACTATTTACTGCGCCTTAATATCATTTCTCCTCTAATCGTAAACATTTCATTACGCTTTTTTTTGAAGAATGTTCGCCATAATTTAGATTACTTCAGCTTCAGGCTATTATGGAAAATGAAAGCACAGATTTTGCCATTTTGTCACTTTAAAGTATAAATTTTCCTCGTGCGCCTACATTGCTAAGAGGAGTGAACACTCCTAACTATATGAATATAGCTTTAATCTTCGTTATGAGTATTTGTATAGGTACAATTTTCATGCCCGCTCTTCCTTGTTTTCTCGCCTAAATATAGGAATATCTCAAAATCATATTTCTTCCGCCTAAACTTTGAAAAGAACGGACACAAATTTTAGGGATTTAACCGACGGTAACATTGTATTCCTTTTCATCTTGATTTTGTCCCTAAAAGCAAGAATTTTTGAGGAACTAAAAAAGTTGCGGTTGGGCCGTTGTGTCAAAATTTGAAACTTTTGCCCTTAAAACTACGAATTCCGTAAAACCCTTTCTTACCACTTGATTACTCTTAATGATTCAAATTATTGCCGTTTGAGCAGAAAAGTAATACAGGACATGTTTCCTTTTACACCACGCTTATCTCCAAAGGTCAATCATATTTTATGATTCCAGTTTTTAGTCATTTGGCCTCGGCAATGGTCAGTCAGTCAGTGAGCCAACGATAACATATATTTAATATAATATATATGTCTATTTCAAAGAAAGTCGTATGTTAAGCCCGATTGTGGCATCCACTATTATCACGTTTGATGCTTTATAATCAGCACAATGTTCAAAAATTTGTTACAATAAAACGAAATAACAAAGCAAAAAGGGGATATAAAGTGATTATCTACACATTTTACGGTTGGTGGAATATACGCGGAAGCTTCGTTAAACCGCGTTACGTATTTGTTACATTTGCTGCAAGACTGCTATGTGTGCAACTAAAGTATAAAGTTGCTGATGAGATATTGCGCTTTTCCATCAGCAACGTCAAATTTTTTTACGGTTGAGTGTTAAGTTGATCCTCTATACTCGTCGGTTGTATTGTGGGCAAATCCAACGGACGGCGCGAAGTATAATGTTTTTTTCTTGCGAATTCTTATTTTTAACGGACATTAAGATGCATCAAAAGGAAAAAAAATAATCTAGAATTTTTTGCCATAGAACACGAAACTTTAGTGAATAAACAAAATTAACCAGCAGGAAATAGTCGAACTAGTTCCAAAAATGCCTCTTAATTCGTGAGTTACTTAACTGTATAATTTCTATTGTGGATAGACAGGATGACTGGCCAGTGTTGTTACCAAGATGTCATTTAAAGGTGTAGTTTTCAAAACCACCGAAAGAGAACCTCTTTCAGGTCGGTGTGCTTTCAAAAATTCGGTGCAACTTGCCATATAGCTAGATCTGTTATGCCAGAATTGTAGCGGAATTCTTCATATTCCCTGATCTCACTACAGAAACTTTACAAAAAAAACAAAATAAAACTAAAAATTTGGATCGTTTAGAGCTGTACATTAGAAAGAAAATTGCCTATCGTTATTAAAATGGACATCAGGATTTGGCAAACCGCGGTTCACTCATATTCCAATTTATTTAGTAATGGAGTCGTTCGTCTTTCGAATAAAGATATTTGGTACCCTAGACGCTTCCTTCTTGGTATTACATTTTTGTCCCATCAGGTGATATTCGCATATTTATGTCTTCAATCCATCCCGTGGAAGAATAAAAATTTAAATACGTATGTAAGTGAAATGTGATGAATGAGGAGAAAATCCATTCAGAAGCGGCGAAGTGTAAGGTGTGACATGAAGAAGCAAAAAAGAATGTTGCTTTTTAATTTCTCAGTACAAATCACTTAATTCGTTCGTCAACCAAGCGAACTAGTATTTGCGTTCGTCTTCATAATTCGAGAGTAAAGTTATCATAAAAGCATTGTTTTTGGCAGATATGAAAAAATGTTGGCAAATGTATTGGCAATATTTTTTTTTTTTTTTGAAAACTTTCATGGTTGTCGAAAATATTCATACGTTTTATGACAATCCTTTTAACACTGCTTTCGTTCATAAAACATTTGTTCCTTTAACGTTTTGAATGTTTTATGGGAAAAAGTATAAATATCTGCATAAGGCGGCTAATGATCAGTTAGTTGGTTGCTGCTTTGCTTCATCTAATGAATATTAAAATCCTTAATATATCCAGAGAGTGGAAAACACGTCTTACGAACCTTAAGATATTTTTGATAGCTTCCAATTTTGAGTCACAATCGGATCAACGAAAAGTGGTGTTGTTGTTGCATCATTTTGGAGGGAAGTTATTAGATGTCTCCTACCTGTTTGATGAGAATGTAGATACAGGAAAAGTACCCTGAGTAATTAAAAAAGGTCTCATACTGTACGGTACAGGTGAATGCATTGGGTGATATGCATTTTTTTATAATAAGATCAATCTGCTGCGAAAAATATGAATTTTTCGAATATAAAGAAGAAGACGGTCAATTGGAGTCTAGGACAAGAAAGGTAAGTTTACAGCCCAATGGAATGTAGAGTTGAAAATAAATGAACCGAAAGTATTATGCCAGATAGACTCAGTACCTATATATTGCCAGCTAAAACTGCAAATTTCCTTGAAATTAAATAATTTTCCAGAATTTCCACGTTAATATGGGTAAAAGGATTCCGGTGCTGGGCATAGTGGACCTAATTTTTTGTAAACATAAAGAACGTTTTGATTCCTTTGGTATACCTTCACCCGAAGGAATGAAACATTTCAGGACTTTTTAAGTCGATTTTCCGAAATTTATTTTTTTCCTTGTAATTTTTAATTCGTACACTGTGGCAACCTAATTTTTTGTGTATTGTATTGCCTTGCAATGCTCTGAAATTTATGCTTTTAGAGTTAGAAAGAGTGTAAAATGGTACAAATCGTCCAGCTCAAACAGCTAGAGCCAGAATTATAAAAATTGATGTCCGCACTCGTCTTCCAGAACAATAAGAACAGGAATTTTTCGTAATTCGTAATTTTAAGAATTAATTCACATGGTATGAAAATTAGTCTCCATGTTAAACTTTGCAATCAGACATAAGAAGAGAGTTTTTAGAATGAAAACTTTTAGAAATAAAAACGGACAAATCTGGAGCCATCGCGCAGCACACGCGATTAAAGGTAGAATCATGAAAACTGCTGTCCATGTTCCACTTTTATATTTGACATAAGAAGGAATTTTTTGAAAACAGAGTAAAAACAAGGAAAAAAGACACAAATCTGGTACCATCACCATCTTAAACGGACAGAGCTAGAATCATGGAAATTGACGTCTTTCCAGGTTAGAAACACCAGGAAGGGAAAGTGTGACTTTAAGAGTAAAAAAGAATAAAAAGGAACAAATCATGCCAATTTGTGTCTGTATTACCTTTCCAGAGAAGGCGGGCGATATCGAGTTTTTCGAAATTTGTGCTAATTAGATAAAAACATGGTGAAAAGGGCCAAATCCAATATGATCGCCCAGCTCAAACGCCAAGAACTATACCCACGGAAATTGCAACCAGTATTACTATTACAGACTAAACGCGTGTAAAAAGTTTTTTGTTCGAAAGTTTTGTATGAAAGTTTTGGTGTAAAAAGATATTAAAATGGTGCCAATGGTCAGAATAAAGGGGTAAATATAGAATCATGAAAATTGGTGCGCTCTCTATCTTCAAGATTAAGCGTGAAGCAAGAAAGCAATTTTGCACACATTCACAATTTCAAGAGGTAAAATAGGGGTGGGAGTGAAAGAAAATGGTAATCCACGGCAAATAATTGAAGCTATATTGATATAATTGGAAATTCTACAGCACAGACGTGCGACGGGCTGTGTGTAAATAAATGTGGAAACGGGACATTGGTCATAAGAAATGGCTGAGTCTACAATCATAAAATTGTGTTAGTTTGTTTTAAAAGGTAGAACGAGAAAGGAAGGAAGTAATATTGATGCTGGAGCCGCTCTATAAAAAAACTACTGAAGCTAAAACGATCCGTGCATTCTCTAAGTGTCCACAGGGGTTTAACGTGAGTCTCGCCGTGAAGGTTTTACGCACTATGTGCTTATCACACTGAGCATATTACAATGCGATTGCCAGCCTCCCAGGGGTAGCCAAGTTGCCTTGGCTTATCTAGGAGTAGTAGCCGACGAGCAAGCTGCAACAATTGAAAGCCTTTTTTCCAACCAGAAGATATAAAACTGATTATGCTAGTATGGAACATAATCCCCATTGGCGGAAGTGAGCCCAATATTACCATATCTGATACTCTATGCGTTCTCTTAGGTCGTACTAGCGTAATGTTTGGAGATATTTTAAAATTATTTGTAAGACATATACAAGAAAGAAAAGGGGCATAAATTGAACGGTCATCTAAAGCCAAACGGTAAAAACTAAAGTCATGAAATTGGAAGTATGCATTCTTTCATTCGCGCTGGAAATAAATTGGACAACAATTAAACTAGACTAGATCTAAAGACTAATGATGAAAAGACTAAAGTTAACGAAAATACAGGCAGTAGCCTGTACACATTTTAATTGTGCATTTTACAAAAATCACATTTTCAGTGAAAACTCATAGACCAGAAGAAACAAAAAACGATGCCCTCATCAAGATGAAAGAGTCAGATTAAGTCATATTCAAAAAATGAGTTGCTAAGAGCTTAACCGGATGTGAGATACATAAAAGTAGCACCTCTCTGATTAACCCATTGAAGTTACAATCGGGGAATTTGACAAAGAAACTCTTTTACCAGTACTAATTAAATTTTGAAGTAATTCAACTTTTGATTTCACTTTTATTTACGAAGTATCAGTCACTTGCTAGGTCTTTATAAAACTTAAGGAAAATCGGCCAAACAACCACTATCCTTTTGGCACCTCCCACACAAATAATCTACTTCTGTATTCAAATTTGTCACACGATCATGCGTTTGGTGAATTAAGTTCGGAGAATGAAAATGGTGGCCATAGCCACACGCCTTCCGGTAGCTCCCATATTGATTGCCCAATATTCAATCTTTCATCTATAATTTATAACTATCAGGCTGCAATATCCTAGGTTTATGTCATTGTGTTGATTTTTTATTCTCTGTGAAACATGAAAATAATCTGCCCAGTAAACGCGCTCCTTCTGGTAACTCTCACACAAGTAAAGGATTTAACCACACATTTTTAGCTAAATTTGAAGCACACCATGCGTTTAGTGGTTTCAAGAATAGAAGTTTCAAGAATAAAGATGTAGAACATTGTCACATCCCTTCTCGTATTTGCCATAAAAATTGGTCGGCTCAGCAAAATTTAATTTTGCCATTACAGCTCCAAATTTATCAACTTCAGTTCTCTACTTTTTAGTTGCATTGCTTCATAATGCTTAAAAAAATTTGAAAAAAAAACGGTTATATATATAGGGTGTCCCAACAAGAACGGAAGATTTAAATGACTGATGCAGCAATTGAACTGTTTCTCTGGCTGTATGACATGTGGCGCCGTCTTGTTAAAACCACATGCCCTCCGCATTCATTTCTTCAATTCTAGGCACAAAAAAACTGGCTATCTTGACATGCCTCATTTTCATAAAAAAAGGTCCAATGATTCCTCCAGCTCAAAATCCATACCACACAGTGACACGTTGAGGATGCATTTGCTTCTCGTGAATTACTCGATTATTTTCCTCACCCCAAATGCGACAATTCTGCCTATTGACGAAGCCATCAAGATGGAAATGGGCCTAGTCACTGAAGATGATTTTACCGGCTACATCCGCATTTTCATGTTGTCTCTCCAATACCCAATTAACGAACTCCCTTCGCTGTCCATGATCAGCAGGCTTCAGTTCCTGAGTCAATTGAACTTTGTATGCATGAAGATGCAAATCTTTCGTCAAAATTCGCTGCATAGTGGATTTGGAGACACCAATTTGCTGAGCTCGGTGTCGAATTAAGGTGGATGGAATTTGAGCGACATCATCACGTACAGTCGACCTGGTCGGAGGCGCGTTGTTGTGTTTACATCACTAACAGACCCAGTTTTGGTAAATTTATCCATTAATCTCTTTACAGTTGACTCTTTTGGAGCATTATTGTGACCCAAAATTGATCGCAATTTGCGAACTGTAGCCGCAAAACTTTCACCATTTTGGTAAAACAATTTCACAATGAGAATGCGTTGTTCATTCGTGTAGTCCTCCATTTTTACTAACCTCGTACCTTCTACTAGCATACAATAACAATTGTTCAAAAGTCAAACAATGCCACTTCGAATGGCGCCAAATTTAAATCTTGCGTTCTTGTTGGGACACCCTTTACATTCGTTCAATGGTAATTCTCATGCTAATTAGAAGATTAGAAAAAGTCATGGGTCTCTATAAAATTTCAAAGCAAAATACTTTAGAAAGCTAATGCTTTAATTCAGAACATTTTTGATAATTTGATATATGTTCCAATTCTGGCATCCATTGTATTTGGGTGAAGGTGTATGTAAGTCAGTTCGCTTGGCAGAAATTTTAATAGTCATCTATTCTAGATATTTCTTGAAAAAATATTATTGGCATTGAAACGGCTGTTATTGGTACCGAATTTAGTTAAGGAAGTAAATAGTGTTTCAATCAATAAAATGTTTGAAATATAAGGAATGATGTTGAGTCCGTTATTGAACCACCTTGAAGAATACTGGTACTAATTAAATGATTTGAGCATCTACAAACTGAGTTAGGTAAAATATTGAAAATGAAAGCTATTGGCACGGTGAGCGAATCAATAAAACGAGTGAGTCCCATCCTTCTGGTTATAAAAGCAGACGGTAATTTGAGAATTTGTTCAGATCCGGGACTTTAAGACAAGGATATTTCAGTCAAAACCATGTACATTTAATTCGCTTTTTGGCCGCTATCGATTTATAAGATTGGCATTCGGCAATAATGCCGCTCCAGAAATATTTCATGCTCCTTTTTGAATACACACTTGGTTGTTGATATGTCTATCCACCGTTGAGTAGAATTTGAAAACCCTTAGAAACAGTTTCAAAGAAGGCAAGAGTTATCAGTCTAAAGTTAAGTAAATGTAAATACAGGTTTTATAGAATTGAGAAACATTTCTTAGGTCATATTTCTGATTGTACCGAAGTAAGGTCCAAACCTTAATTTGCGCTCTTCTTTTACGCTATGCAAATTTCGGCTGAACTGATTGTCAAAGTAAACTTGAAGATGACGTTAAGCCGTGGATCATTCGAGTTTTAGCTTTTGTGTAAGCCTCATCAATTCGAAGAGTTTTCTTGAGTGTTAGCTTGGGAATTTATTACAAACGTTTTAACAGGGACAGTTAAGTATGTAAAAGTGTTATCAGCGTCACGTGTGTTTGCCGGGTTCGTCTGACCACCCAATGCATGGGTTTATGTTGTGCACGGATGCTCACAACTGAATCACATTGGGGTGCATTCCTTTTGTGGGAATTCTTGTAGTGATTTCGTCAACTTTTTGTTGTAATGTGCCTGCAGAATATAGCTTTTTATGGAAAAATATCTTAAGCAAAAAAAAAAAAAGGAAAATGTAAAGAAAATCTAAAACAAAAAGAGGTATTTACTTTTTGGATACTACAACGCAAGCACTCCTTGTTACAATAGGTGCTTCAAACCTTATGAACAGGGGTACGGATGCGAAAAGGAACTGATATACACGATTTGCAGTCAGGTCACAGACTTAGAGAAGTTGTCATGCAAGAACTAGAATGAAAGACATTTAACGTCATATCACCATAGGAAACTTCTACTTTTATTAGACCAAAGTCAAATATTCAGATGAAAGTTTTCCACCACTACCAAAAGAATGCTCTTGATAAAAAAAACTTCGACTCAAGCGTCGGGAAGTAAGTTAATAAACAATGTGCAAATGGCAGCCATATTGCTACATTCTTAAATGTCCTTTGCGACAGTGACGAGGGTCAGCGAAAACCAGCTTAGTAACAAATTGTCAAGTATTTTGAAGGAATCTAAAATGTCAGCAAAGAGGACAGATAATTTATTACGGAGTTAAGACAAGAATTAAACTGTGGTCTGAATAAAGTTGTCACAGTGGCTATTTCTAGTTCTTTCATGAACCAAAGTGTCATAGGGAACACCCCGACGGGTTATTAGAGCCAATGACCTTGGTATGTCGCTAATGTTTGAGATTTGGCTGAAGGACACTGCTTCATCTTATCTCTGTAATTACAGTTATCCATAAAAATAGGACTGTGCCATTCGTTGCCCATTGCATTCGTTTTTCGACTCTTAACCTTAAAAATAATAAAGATAATGGCGATATACTTGCTATATCCCCCTTTACACCAATATATTATTGTTTCGAGGAATTGTTTTAAACGTATTGATTTTTACTAAATCCCGCACTAATCTTATCTTGACTGTTTGGGACTTTAATACAAAGTAAAGTGTATTAGGCCATGTATGGTGAATGATTTTTCTGTTTAAATAGAATAGACGACAGGCTGTTATAACCAAACATAGGCAAACCTTAGACTTATGTCATGACTTCCGAAATTTCCGCCAACCCGTAGTTAAATCTACCTGACCGTTATTCTACAATTAAAGAGATATGAGATTTACAAGGCTCTGTAGAATTCGTGGATTGAAGAACCGGAAAGAGTTCCTGTTAGAGAGTTCGAATTATGGCTGTTTTGGCGAATTACAAATCTATTTCGCTTCTATGTACCCCCATTAAAATTCTGGAGGGTATACTAAAAAAGCATATTGTGAAAAAATTGGAAACGGAGCATATTTTACCTGACCGATCATATGCTTCTAGACGTTTATGCTTTAAAAGCTCAAAAGGCAAATATGTTGTGAGGAGAAGACGTACAAAAATTCTGACGTTCGTTTATTGAGACCCACATACTAAAAAGTTGATTGTCAATTTCTTTCTAACAGATTGGCTCGGGGTAGAGTATTGAATTCGACGTTATTTTTTATTTTGACTATTGATTTTTATCGAGATAATAACGACTTCTGTACGTTGTTATCGTTTGTTGACGATTTCTCCGTGGTAGTGATCGAGAGGAACCAGAACTAAACTCGTTGCAAAAATTATTAATTTTAAACATTTCTGTGCTTGTGTGGGTATGGGATTAATTGTGTGTGTGTAAGACGAATCATGTCCACTTTAATAGGTGCGTTCGTGATTTGATGGTTAATATAGACGATATTTCTATTTGTTAAGTAGCTAGTATTAACTATCTGAGATTTTTAGTGACGGTGAAAAACTCCACCAGGGACCACAAAAATTAGTAGAACTTGTCTGTTTTTACATATTATGGATGTATGGAGGAGCATTTACTCCTCTAAGGCACTCTATTCATTCCACACATCGAGAAAATATGACAGTCTCTATGCCGTTAGGGAAAACAGTTGAAAACACTTTCTGATGGACCTAATTGCAGAACGGGCTTCCAAATTTTAATTTTAGGTCATGCCCTCTAAAAGTTCCCAATGGGCTGCAAAGTGTAATTAGTGAATTAGTAACGCTTAGTCTGATACTGATATCCTGTGCCCCATTAAAATTAAGAGCTAAAGTTAGCTTAAACAACAATTTATATCAAACAACATAGTTCTTCTTTTTGAAATCGTTAAATGCCGAGTTCGTTAAATCCGGAAAAAACCTGCTCATAATTTAGTGATTTAGGTTTTTAATATGAAATCGAAAGCAGCGTCGTAGCGTCATCCAAAAAATCCTAATATCACTAATTTTTTTCCTAAGAATTGCCGCCTTTCTTGTCTTTAATTTCTAAACAGCACGGGTTAACATTGAGCTAAAGCTTTGCAACTTACATAGGCCTCTATATTAAGCTTGCCTCTATATTAAGCTTGTAACGACACTACCCTTTTCTTTTGAAGATAAGAGCAAGTAACTACGAAATTGTGCCTTCAATATGATACAATAAGTTCTGCTGGTTGTATCAATAACAAAGTCGAGATCATTTTATTTCTGCTGGAGGAAACTTAACCAAACGTTCTAGAATTTCATACAGAAGCTACAAATGTACCGTGCCCATTACTGCATATTTTTCGTCTGGCCATGTGTCTATGGCCTGAACGTTTTTCAATAAAAAGGCATCTGCAGAAACTAATCGCGAAAGCTTGAAAAATGTGTTACGATGATGAACCTTACACTTACACGTTTCATAGTTAATGGAGTAACACCTGCGCACTTTAATACGAGTATAACTACCACTGGCCACTGCGATTTGATTATCCATTAATGCGTACGAAACAAATTTACGCTACATATGAATGAGTACGAATATATCTCAATCGTGACTTATGCATTACAGTGAAAAGGGGATATTTGCTGGTAGATGAATGTATGATGGCCTCTGCTATATTGAGCTTATTTTTACACCTGGGAGGGATTGTTGGAATTGAGTGTTCAGCGATAAATAAAGTGCTGTAAAATCAATAATTACTGCTGCCGCAATTTCAGCATCTCCATGAAACAAGTGGCACAAATGACTACTGAATAATGAAGGCAATGATTATGAAGTTTTAGCGTCTTAAATCAAGTGGTAAGTTCTTGTAAGAAACAGAAATTAGCTACCACTACTTTACAACGGAATGGGTGAGAAAAATTATTATGTATTGTAAGGGTTACATAAAATCTGTGAACCAAGCATAAATGAAATCCGATGCTTTCAACCCAGTGGTACAAATTGGTGCACATATTTTGCATCTGTCTGAGCACGAACAAAAAAAGAAAAAAAATTCGTGAACAATGAGAATTGAATCAGTTTATCTATGAAATTTATATTCTTTTCAGATTGAATTCTGTCCAAGATATGGCTACTATAACAAAGATGAAATAGGTTCATTTTGGCGGATAAAAATGTTATTGATGTTGGAAAAAATGTCGACATTGGTGTAGGTAGGATATTTTACCCCATCATCTCCTAGTGTCACTAGTGGATATGTAAATGAAAACTCGGTTCAGCACAATTTTCAAAAATTCGTTATTTATCAGAAATTTTAAGTTTGTGACCGTGAATGGATATAGTCTTAAGATTATTTTCAACAAAGATGTATGAGTCTTTCTACAATAGGAACGTTAACATATTTCATATTTTAATTACGGTTTGTGTCATCTTTTCCTTCTCCACATGTTCTGAGAATATGTTACTTTAAATATTAGCTAGTATTTCATAGGTGTAAGGTTGTATTAAGCCATTTCTTTTTTATATACATATAAATCGATATGTAAATATTTATCAATAAAGTCTAATGAAAACGAAACAACAGAAACGTTAACATTTCTTATAGAACTCGTTAAAGTTGTGTTCCTATCCACCGACTTTTACAAAATCGGCCAATTTCAAAGTGGGGTACCCTAAGAAACACGGTGATGCAGTCAAGTTCCTTTCACGGAATTAAGTTTAATAATTATATTTAATTTAGAGAAATTGAATGAGGAGTTCAACCTATGTTTACGTGGACTAAATTAAGTTATTTATAAGGGATGTAGTTTAATGAAAAATATAAATCAAAGAAGATATGATCAAATTTGGTACTAACAAGGTCTTGATTATCTGTTTGACCTTTTCAAATTTTAAAAACAATATATCGCAACACAATTAGTTATTTCAGGCGAAAATCTACATTTCAACAAATCTGCCAATTTGTATGGGAAGAGCCAGGAAGCTCATCAAACTCATGATATGAAAAAAATCTGACTAAATTCAATACAAATGCTTGAAAGATATAACAATAATAAAGTCTATCTATCTAGTCTATCTAATCTACTAATTTTATGAAAGGGACGTAGTTACTTGATGTTTTTTAAAAAAAAATTACATAGAGTTGTGGCGGTCACTTCTTTAATAATCGAATAACCATATAATGGTGTACGCTATTATTGTTGTGCAAATCGAAAGCACTCAAATAAACAACTTCATTATCAAGCAGTGATAATGTTCATCAGGGTGTAACGGGCCAACCTGTACTGGTCTTGGCGTTGAAGACGATTTGCTAACAACAGACCTCGCTTTAAAAAGAAGACGGTACAGTTTCGCGTCAGACGTACATATTTCTTCAATAATATTTAAATAAAATAAAGCTAGTCATTTTTCAACCTTAAGTTGTTCTCTTCATTTCTGGGTGGAGTTAGGTACGCTAAAGAGTCATAAATCAGTGCAAAGGAAAAAAGCATAAGCCTAAGCCTGCAGCATACTAATTAGAAATAATAAAGGAAGAAATAATTCGGAATAAGGATAAATTGTCCGACTTGTACGCAGGAGGGCGTGGAAATGAGGTGCATATTCATTCTCATATTCAATTTCTACCAATTTTAACTAAATTTGGTAAATCTGAATAACATATGTCTTATTAACTTAAGAATATGTGAGTTAAGTCGGTTATTTGAACGGGATGAGATTATTTCAATCTGTTACTTTGGATCATTTTCTAAGCGTTACATACATATATATGAATGCAAGGAACAGAAATTTATGCCACTGCAGAGTTACACGCAAAATTCAATTTCCGCCAGTTTGCATGAGAGGTTATGAACTCTGTTTTTATTCACACCCCCTATGCAGACTAGCGCTCAACGTTTAGCGAATGTCTAGATTTAGTTCGACTAAGCAAAAGAAATTAACATAACAATAAATAGAATAAATCGTTTATTTGTATGGGGCTTATCAGAAGGGGCCAAGGTTAGCGTTATAAATCAAAGCAATAGAGCTTAAGTTACTGCATTCTTCGAATGAGAGAAATTCCAGGAGAAAAACAGAATTTCGGAAAATCTGTCAATTTGTATAGGAAAAACCAGAAGGGGGGAGTCGATGTAACAAATTTACAATACCGGGCTATAAGCCTGCAGAATATTAGGCTGCGCCAAGTTTTAAGAATTTGCATAGGAATTTACGACAGTTGTCGTGTATGTTAGCCTGCCACCCAGATAGATGGATACCGCTCAGTCGCCTTCAAAATTATAAAACTAGTTTGATCAACATGACTTCTGAGAGTTGCATTTTAGCCGTATCAAATAATATATACCAACATACTGTCGGATGAATGCATAGTGACTGTTTGGGGTGGGGGCGAATAAAATAATTATCCAAACCGGGTTGATTTAAATTAAAAAAAAATTAGATTTTTCGCTTTTTCTATATAAGTTTTATTATTATTGACTTCGGGGGTATATTTTACCTTCGGGTTAGCTTGACGTCTTGATTACAAGTTATTCTTATTATTTCAATCTCTTTTCGTTTCTTCGTTATAATTCATAGGGTTGCACTTAAGGGTAACAATTCATTTAAATACTTATTACTATTAGGGCGCCCAGCTAGACAGTGACAAAGCCGTGTTAGAATTGTAGGTCCATTTTATATGCAGATGAAAGCTATGTGACCGGTAACTAGAACTATGAATTAAGGAAAATATTGCGTCTCGAAATGTATGGATACATTTTTAGAAAACGATCTAACCTGTGTATAGAAAAACTGTATATAGAAAAACTATATATTTCACACTGTACCATTTTTTTTAATTTGTGATATTTACAGTTCATAAGATTACGGACGTTTTATGGATTTATCCTCAAAAATTACTTGATCTCACACATAATACGTATGGACTTCTATAATTTTTTAAATTTTCAATAACCAATCCTACGGTTAAACCGTACACTTACAAATCTACAACACAAAAATTTGGTTGTTTATTAATCGCCACTGTATTTGGTTTTTCGTTAACGAATAAATGACGAAAATATTAGGAAATTCTGAAAAGCGCCCCAGTATCAGGTCGGACAGTGGGAGAAATAAAGGTAATTGCAGCCTGCCTGATTTTTTGGAGTACTAGAATGATCTAGACAGCGCAGTCCATTTTCGTTCTTACATCCAAGTTTCCCGATGATGGGAGATATCTTTGCCATATAAAATGACTTACTACTTCACTACTCGAGTTGAAGATACAAAGAATATAAAATGTTAATCTATTTAGAAATATCCTCGCCTGTCGCGCCTTTACTGGAATTCACCTTTTGTGTTGTAATTTATACTTAAATAAAATATTTAATTTATAATTTTCTCTCAATTTATGTGATCGTAAAAGTATTTAAGATGCTCAAAAACTGAGAAGCCATCGCAAAAAAATGTTTTAGGAATTAAAGAAATGTGTACAATAAAACAGGAAAATTATCCAAAATGTATGTAAAGTTTTTAGACTGGATGAATTATAATAAAAATTTATTTTGGTTGCATCCAACTTTATACAGGGTTATCCATTTCCATTTCCATTTTTTTCAAAAGTAAAGTTAAATAAAACACACATAAAGATCTGATTTCGATGAAACTTTTATTTCACTATAATGCTTGGAAATGTTATGAAATACAATGTCGTTTAAATGTCCGCCTCAGGATTGGTTGCATCAGTTTTCGATCATTTTCTCGCACATTTCGGGCGGTATCTCGGCGATAACTTGACAAATGTTAGTTTTCAAATGCTCCAAATTTTGGTGATTATCCGCGTAAACACAGTCTTTGACGTAGTCTAACATCGTCAAATCGCATGGTCTTGGTAGCCAATTGACGTTGCCGAAGTGTGAAATTACGCTTTTTGGAAACATCTCATTCAATAAAGCCAAAATCGGTTGTGCCGTATGGCTCGTGACTCGTCGAAACCACATATCGTCCAGTTCATAATCTTTAATTGCAGTCCAAAAAAGTCGGTCATCATATGGCCATAGCGCTCCTAATTGAAATTCGTATTATCCACAACGCTTTCACTAACGGAGGCGATATTTTCGGCAGTGCGAACATTGAGATTATGCACAGGCCTGACCACATCTGTAACGCTTACGCAAATTTCTTCATAATCTTGCCATTTCCTTGCCCAGTAGGTCGACTGTGACGACCACAATCACCCCGTACTGCACGAAAAGTCCCCACGTTTGAATCTCCACTTTTTTAGTAAGTTTTAATGGCAAACCTTTCACTATATAAATAACACTTCAGATGACAGGTATTTAATACCTGGCAGCCTTGCCACATCGGCGGTCTTGAAACCATTAAGAGAATAACCGTGTATTGTACCTGAGTGTGCGTGGATAGAACATCCAGTCTTAGTTTTAAGCTGAAGTGATGAATTTAGACATTGCTTTTTAAAAGTTGTAATAACCAGTGCAGAAATTTCAGTCAGATGAACTGGCTTACTACAACGTGTTTCTGTGTTACTCTGTTTTCCCAAATCAGCCAGGTTGTACATGTGATATCCTACCATTTTTATTTCTATACGCTGTGCTAAACGCCTGTTGTGAGCTCAGTTATACTGAATATAGTGCAAATGAATGAAAGATACGAATGTAGGAATATATTGGATAAAATAGGTAATTTGTATGCGTACCAGAGAGGGCTAGGCCATTCCGTCGATTTTTTAATGCGATGTAATTGAAGAGAATTTAAGAAACATCAATCTTCGTATTAGAGATAACGGTGGAAAATCAAATTTCAATAAATTTCGTTCTCAAAGCATTGGTTTCCAAACGTAGGGTATGTGGCATATTTGGTCGAATTTGGTATAACTGACAGGAAGATGTAGAAATAAGAATGTATGGGTCAAAATCGGTCCTTTGAATGGAAGCTATTGAAGGAACGTAGTTAATTTGTCGTTTTTGTTGCTATATTGTGTTGTAATTGTAAAACAATGTAATGAATAAAAATATAAACTGCTGCAGTCGAATAATTAGAAATTACAACGAATTGATTGAATTTCACAAAATCGAAGATGAATGTATAACAGCACAGAAATTACATTCAGGTGAATCAACTTACATGTGCCTTCACCCAACCTCTTTTTATGGAACTGCAAAAACTATTTTGAATTAAAGCACAGTAAAACAAACAAGATTATAACATTCTGAAATCTTCCGTTTGGGAATGTAAAAGGAACACCGATTTTTGCTAAATCGGCCAATGCGCATGTGTGGCACCTTAAGAGGTGTGGCAGTGCAATCTGTTTTCATTCGCAATATTAAATGCGTGATGCGAGCTCAATTATAATGAATATAGGAATACCTATAGATTTGTATAATATACATATAATTAATATAATTGAATAAATTTAGTGCAATTGCGCAAAAAGTATGCCAGAAGGTGTGGGACTAATCGGTCGATTTTCGTTTTTAATTTTATGTGGTGATGTGATACAATACAAGAGACACGAATGTAGATTGCTGTATATTACTAATCGAGTTACAGTTACATCGAGCAAATTGATGACAGATTTAAGGCGGATATCGTGCCCACCAACCACCCTGCCGCACAGCCACCCAGATAGACAGACGGACATCATTCAATCCACTTAAACAGTCATAAAACGCATTTCCTCAAAATATACTTGACACTTTAAATGTTTCCTTCCGTGTATAACATTTTTGCCGTGTCAAATAACATGTATGGGATAGGCTGGTATGAGGAATACTTGATAAGGATGTTTAATTGTACAGCATCAGTTGCATTAGCCGTTAGAAACAAAACGAATTAGATATAGCAATTACTAATTAGATGACATATTTTTATAAAATCCAACATTTTGTATTTGAGCTACCAGAGGGGAAATAGTGGGGTTGTCCTGTTATAGTCCTAAGTTAAACCGTGAATAACATTTTAGTGAATTCGTGGAGATGCTCCAATAGCTATGAAAAATATATCTGACTATTTTAGGACTTCACATTTGTATGGGTCTCACCTGAAAATATAATGCAAAAAACTTCCTCATCGTCAGATATTTTAAGCGACGAAAACTGGCCCAATGCATCGAAATTGTGGGCGAAACTACACATCTTTTTAAATTCGTCCAGTTACTATTTTCGTGGTTTTGGTTGAATAATTCAAATGTTATAACAAACATAATAATATAATATAGTAGGGTTTCAGGTCATTTGTGCAGGTGGGCTCAGAAAGAGTGGTTTAAATTATCATAAATTTCACAAGTTATATCAGTAGGTAGAAAATACTACAGTTCGTCAAAATGTACACATACTAGTTGTGTTTAAAAAAAGGTGAATTTTCAAATTTCGTGGGCTATGTTCGACTTTCGGTTATAATTTTTTTATGTTGGTACACTCGTCTCGAAGATATGTTGACGGTTTTATCCACATAGCATGTTTAGTTTGTTTGTGGGAGGCATAAATAAGTGTTTTGCGTTTTCGGCGATTTTCTGCAAAAAAAAAAATTGAACAACGAAGTTGCATCAAATATTGTGTAAAAAAGGACTTAAGTGCTCAAAAACACTTGAAATATTGACATACGGTGAGAGTACTCTGAGTCAAGGAAATGTTTACAAGTGGTACAGGCTTTTCACAGAAGGTCGAGAAGATGTGAATGATGACGCTCGCTCTGGACTCCCCAGCTCATCAACAAACGATGACAATGTTGAGAAAGTGAAGAAAATTGTTATGGAGAATCGTCGAATCACAATTCGAGAAGTTGCTGAGGATGTCGGCATATCGGTTGGCTCATGCCATGCAATATTTTCGGAAATTTTGGGCATGAAGCGTGTGGCAGCTAAGTTTGTTCCAAAATTGCTGAATTTTGGCCAAAAACAATGTCGCATGAGCATCGCTCAGGAATTGTTGAATGACGTCACCGATGATCCAGATTTGCTTAAAAGGGTCATAACTGTTGACGAATCATGGGTATATGGTTATGACAATCGTTCCAATAAAAGAGTCCAGGAGAACGAAGACAAAAAAGCGCGCCAAATATCAAGGTTTTGCTCACAGTTTTCTTCGATTACCACGGCGTAGTACATCAGAAGTTCTTACCACAAGGTCGTACGGTAAATAAGAAATATTGCCTTGAAGTTATGCGCCGTTTGCGAGAAGCAATATGAAAAAAACACCAGGAATTGTGGGAAAAAAATTCAAAGCTTTTGCATCATGATAATGCACCTGCTCACTCATCTTTGCTTGTGAGGGATTATTTTTCCAAAAACGACACCATTATCATGTCTCGGCCAGCGTGTTCACCAGATTCGGCCCAATGTGACTTTTTCCTGTTCCCAAGATTGAAGAGACCCAAGGAAGGACGGCGTTTTGCGACAATTGAGGAGATAAAAACCGAATTGTTGAGAGAGCTCAAGGTCATACTAAACATCATATCAGCATATCAGAACTGCGTCGAGGATTGGAAAAAACGCTGAAAAACGCACGAGTACATTATATCTGAGGGGAATTACTTTGAGGGGGATATAATAATAATTTATGATGAATAAATAAATATTTTTTGAGAAAAATGAAAATTCATCATATTTTTGAACACGCCTCGTATATAGTTAATCCACCAAAGTTATTTTTGTCAAATTTTTATTTTTTTGTGGGAAATGCCTGAAGTTTGCCGGCGATTTTCAATTCCTAAATGTATCCTTCACCTGAAGAAATGAAATGTGTTTCATGACTTTCTATGTCGGCCGAACTATGACCGTCTATCTGGTTGACTGGTAGACACCATGAACGTTGTAAAGCATTTTAAAACTTCTTAAAACTACTATTACGAGGTCTTTGCTCTTGATTCTAAACGAGCTATATCTACCAGCGCTATCCGGTATGTTCGACAAGAATCAACCCAATTTTATAAATTGTTGATTTAGTAAAAATTAAATTAAATTTTCTAAGAGTACGACAGAAAGTTGTAGTTTTGCTTTTCGTATTGTGCGTTAATTGAGAGCATTTCTTTATAGAAGTTTAGCGATTTACCGTGCTTATTCTCTCACTCTCGCAGACCTTGGCATCAACTCCGGAAAGGTTATGAAATGAAGTACCTGGGTGTGATATTGCAGGGTAATTTAACCTGGGAAAGCCATATCTCTAACGTAAAGCATAAAATCGCACCTGCTATTCACATTTTTATATAAATTAAAATACATTTTGAAAAATGTACTTGCTTCAAAGCACAGTCGTTCAAACTAATTTAAACTATTTGAAAATCATATATGGCCATACAGATACAGTCGCTCTGAAGAGTTTACAACCCAGAATAGCTCACTTAAAGGTGTTTTTGATCTATCCGCCGCACACCCAACGTTATCGCTCTATGAGGATGTAAACGTATTACCTATCTGTAGAATACGTCTTTAACTACAATCGAACTGCTTACTTTTTAAATACTTTGACATTAAAAAAATAGCAGAAAACGTAACATTAATAAAAGTTAAGTGGCGTTGAAAGGTAAAGCGTTGGGATAGATCCGTACAAAGTTTGTCATTTCGGTTGCAATAATTAGAAATACTCATGTGGGACCACATAAACCTATGTATATTTTTAATTTTCGTAAAAAACTATATCGGTATAGTAGAAAGAAAAAAGGTCGACTTTTTTTACCAATTTTGAAATTGAGGTGCCAAATATTTTTCAACCAAAAGTGTTCCATTACTTACTAAGTCGATTTACCGATGTACCATTGTCTGGCTGGACGGTGGACACAGTAGAGCACCATTCTAAATTGCATACACTCGTTGCAGGCATGCTTATTGAAAAAATAAATAAAATACGATTTCTCTCTGAAAAATTCAGATAAACGGATGTACTGCCCCTTATCTAAAGATGAAACGGTAGTTCGTCGGCGATTCATTTGAGAGAGGGAATTTGCGGGGCTAACTGAAGTATACTTCGATGATTCGAACATTGATAAATCGGACAGAAACCAGAATTTGGAAAATTACGTGAGTCGCGAACACAAATTCTTAATGAAACATAAAAATTTAAAAATCTGAATTTTTGTGCCGAAGCACACAGACGGCTCTGAACTGTGGAAAACCCAAAATAGAATATGCAATGTCCTTTTGCGTTGGTGCAAAGGCGTGCTGACAAGTCGAAGGGGCGTCATAAATGATCAGTTCTTATAAAAATCTGTCCCGACTAAACGTTTTTATGATACTTCAGAACAATGCAATCTACTTTCATTTGCAGAACTAAGTTTACTAGACACTCATCATATGCTAAATTTAGTGAAATTGTTAGAAAGGCATGAAACTAGAGATAAATAAACTGAATTATAATGTGTAATTTTAAGGGAGTTACTACATAAAGTGTGATTATTCGCCCAACTTTTGTTAAATTTTGTCAAGTATTTTAATGTAATACAAAGGGAAAGATCGACGAATTATGGATTACAGGGTAGAAATGCAATATCGCCCAATTTGTATAGGACGCGTTAGAAGGGGCAATGCCGTAAATTTTTAAATTTACAGTTTGGACGTTGATAACAATTTTGACGCATTTCAGTAAAGTCATGAAACTAAGAACATATGAGTCATTCATGTAGAAGGTACTAGAAGCGGAGTGGTAACTTGGTCAATTTTTTTTTTCAAATTTTACTCTATGAATTCATCCTCAGCGTAAATGATTAAAAGATATGAACCTGAGAGTAAAAATCCGTAATTTGTGAGGAAAATACAGAAAGAAAGTAGTCGTTTTTATTTAAATTTGAGAGCATTGTCAATGAAATGGACAGAAATTTAGATTACTGTACTCTCTGGATTCAGAGTTGTAGAGGAAAACTGAATTCTTTCGCTGCGTGGAACGACATATACCTATATTCTTTTGGGTGAAGATTTAATGACATAACATATACCTTCAGCATTGCGAAAGGCCTCGCCGTTTTTATTTGTGAATTAGAATGGTGAAACAACAATAAATCTATTTTAATTAATGCATAATTTACAATCATTAAAAATATCTGTTACCCCAGATGAGGGTTCACTCCTTTCATGGGAAATTTGCTTTCTTATTGGATAGACCATGTGTGACACATGCGGGTCAAATGTTAAGAAACGCCTCTTTACACATAATATATTGACTAAGCTAGAAGATGTTATATTATTCTATAAACAAATGTAGTTAATGATTTTCATCAATCTACTAAAATTAGTTTTAAATTAGAACGCTTTAGAGACTTTAAACGTGAAATAAAATATAGTAAAGAAATGGTTACAAATATACATATAAAATATTTATATACAAATTTGCCTAAGGATTTCTAACTTTTTTAAATAGCTTCTTTAGGGAAAAAAATTTCATTCAAAAAGTTGTATCAAGCTCACTATTTTGGAAGAAAATACAAAATTATTACATACAAAATTATTTTTCTTAAAAAATATATCGCCCCAATAAATATCCTAATGGACTGCTTAAATTCGGTCAAATTCTTTGGTCTCATTTTGTGCACCTCTTACTTGATATAGCACAATAAAAAAGTCTGGTACAGTTAGATCAGTTGAACTTTGGGGGCCAGCAGCAAGTGGAGTTTCTGGACATTTTGAAATGGAAACGTTTCTTCTTTAAACGTCTTTAAATAACGGTCCTCATTGACAGTTTCTGTTATACCGTACCGCAATTCTTGCGCCACCCTATATGGAATTGAAGTTTATTCTGGCACAACGCCCATATAATTTAACAGAGTTATAAGATTTGTTTATAGTCTTCATATTCGCGACCACGTTACATATTCAGTATTTTAAGTCTTTTTTCTGTTGTTCTTTTGGCAATTTTGTGAGCATAAGAGTGCTTATTAGTTTCTACAAAATTATGAGAAATGGTATGCATGAACTGTATTTTATCGAAATTTAACTCTTCTGGTTCTTCACGTGCGCACTCACTATTTTATCCTAATCTAAGTTCAATGATAACACAAAATTTGTTTAAGATTCGTGTTTGTAGACTCTGGAAATCTTATGCACCATTTAATGAGGGAAATTTTTCATATTTTAATAAATTTAGATTGATTCTTCTATCGCACTTACAAAATAGTGCCAATACAGGTTTGCTTCGACTACCATTATTAGGTACCACTTTCACATCCTTGCGATTGCTATTGCGTGTTTCAGTTACGAATATTAACATTGCGTGTCTCAAACTTAATACCATATGATCACTATAAGCCTTTGAAGGGCTTAATGGGCTTGAAAATTGAAATTTTCTTTCAATGAAGTTTATTTGCGAAAGTTTATTTTCTTAGAAAATAGCTTCAAGGCTTCAAGATTTTTGGAAAAATTAATATTCCAAACAAGTTATGTTCGAATTATCAAATGCTTATACTATTGAATCATAGTAATTATATAGGGTGGCGCATAAGTAACGCTAAAATTTGATCAGTGAATACATTTTTTATTTAAGTCTTTTTTATCGTCTCTTCACACAGTTAACTAAATAATACTTGTGAAATTTATAATGAAAAGGCTCAGCACAGAACAAAGAGCTAAAGTTGTTCAATTTTACTTTGAAACACAGTATTCGATTATTCAAATTCTTTCATGTTCGAAATGCTCCTAACGCTCCAACAATCTACCAACTGGTTGAGCGTTTTGGTCATCAAGGGGCTGTCTGTGATCTTCCGCGTGCTGGAATAAATCGTGCAGTTGGAAATGAAGTGACCATTGCTCGAATGCAAGCAAGTATTAAAGAAAACCCCGAAACTTCCACCAGGCGACGTTCTCAGCAGTTACAGATGTCTAGGCGGTCTTTGCCAAGAATTTTATATGCAAAGAATTTTTTATGTTTCTCATAAAAGATGCAATTGGTTCACGAGTTAAAACCAAATGATGCACAAGAACGCATTCAATATAGTCGCCGTTAACGTTACTTATGAGCCACCGTATATAAGAGAATAAAAGTATGTACGTTGCAAGTCCATTTGCAAAAACTGTTAATTTAGTTTGCGGACGGTCCAGAACGAAGGCGCGCTTCCCATCAATCTTTATCCCTTTTCTTTAACCCAAGTAAACCACATTATGGAATTGAATTCAGAAGCCGCACTTATCCCCGGAGTGAAGCCAAAACTGGTCTCTGACGTGCTTCCTTTGTTCAATATTTTAATAATTTTACAGATTTTGGGTAATATTTTTACACAAAGCAGTATCGTAATTAATAGTGTAGGAAAGAAATTGCCGTTAGTGTTGAACAAAATTTGGATAATCAAAGTTCCACATTGTAGAAGACAGATTGATCGTAACAATTTGTTGAGACGTAACAAAATATGTTACAGAGCGAAATGGGGCTCTGCATCTAATTCTATTCTGTGATTAAACTATGTCCTAGGGGCAACTTGATGAATTTTGATTTGAACAAGTCTAAAATATCAAACTCAAGTGTTAATGTTTTTACAAATTCCTTCAACACTGTGCGATGGCAAAGACCATCGCCGCCAACACCAACTAAATATTGGTGGGCATAGAAGCCTGCCAAATCAACAATTTGCTGTAACATTTTAAACATGAGTAATGTTTTGTCTAATTACCACATGCACATTTGCATTTGCCACACTTTGTTAATTGGTTAAATGATGTCGGGCTTGTCGTCACAACATATAATATATGGGTACGTCGAGCAAATGTTACTGCAACACCAGCAACAAATTCTCAGACTTTGTCAGCCCCACAGAAGAACATGTTAACAAGCTAACCAGACAGTCAGAAGACGGACGAATTGGCCTAGACAGACATTTTCAGTTGTTTTCCGCATGTCGCGTTAGGAAAATATCATTTATGGTGACTTCAGCATAACGACATATTACACACCTTCGCTTTTAATTTTGTGTTCATAAATTTTATTAAATTGCTTATTTTCTTATAAAATTAGATGTAAGTGGTTCGTTATATGCATTAGGGCTATAATGATTTACAATGAAGACAGTAAGAAAGTACTGTTGTAATTAAGACGTTGTGGATGATAAATGGAGCCTAAAGGAAATGTTGATAATTCGGTAAGATTTACTATGTAATTTTGGAAAAAATTGTTGATTGTCTTACCAAAATGTTTTATATCATTTGGTAAAGATATTGTCGAAAAAATATATAAGCAAAGACGTGCACTTTTTATACGATCAAAGAGCTTCACGAATACTATTTTCAGATACATTGAAAGACCTCCCCGAACGTCAGTTTGAATTGTTTTTACTGCACTGATCACTCACTTGACTACTGGGAGTGCTCGTCAGCATAGTAATAAGGCTGCCGTTCAGTAATGAAGTTAAGACGTCTCGGAATATTTTATAATTTTTAATAGTTCGTCGCCTAACTCCTCAATAACTATCACTATTACAGCCACACCTCGCGGCTATACCATAATAGATTGAAAGTAGAATTCGACAGAATGTATCGGAGACTGCACATTCCCCCGCATTAATGTTATACCTTGATTTAAACATTTCGATTTCAATTATATCTTAGCTACTATACATCATGATATCCTACCTGTACCTTTGGCAGGATCCAAAATCTAGAGCAATAACAATATATAGTATCTGGCTGTCTTTATATTCCTCTTTTACAATCGCTAATTTCATATAAAATCTTTATCTTCTATTTATATTATTCTTTTCAATATGATGAGCTTACACTATTGTGTACATTTATGAAAGAATTGTATTTATTGTACGTACTTGAAGGGGGACCGGCACATTAAATTGCAATTATTAGACAAAGAGGTGGTGGCAAGAACGACGACAAGGAATTTGATGTGTGCAAGTGTTAATTTTATACGTCTCCGACCAGTCAAGTTGGCAAACTTTAGACCACTCTCAAACCGTGATCTTTTGATGTCAACCGTTGCCTGCAGTAGACAATTCTCAACCAAAGACATTCCCATTCTTCTCGCCATCTGCACTTTTCTAAGCAAACCTTATCGTAACCTGTAGAAAAACAAACTTCTGGCGCGGTTATGTGGTGGCGTGGCATGTAATGATTAGTAGAGTAGTATGATTGTTATTGGCATCATTGCAACAAATTGTGGATGAAAAGATGCCGCTAGCACTTGATCACAGGTTCCTTTTGAACATTTATGTTTTGTTTGCAACAAAACAGTTTTCAAAAGTTGATTGTAATGATTTTCTATAGCTTTGTGTGAAACAGAGGAGAACAACCATCAACCCACACTAACTCATTCTTGTGCCATTACAACATTTATTCTCCTTCCTTTTGGACGCAATTTTGGGATACTGTAAGATACTATCTTTGATCAATTTGTCATCAAATATTATCAAAATTTGCTGCAATTTATTATAGGCTAGCTCTAGTCTATTATGGGTTAACATTTATGTGGATAATTCCATTTATTGATTACAACAAATTTGTTGATACAAACAAAATTAATATAAGTTCAATATTACTTGATTAATTTCATAACTTCGACTTAAATTCAACTAATCAATATATCATAACCGATATATTGAATATATCTTTTAACGGAATTAGATACCAGTCCGGAGATGAGCGCATACGAGACTTCTTTAATTTTATGGCATTTTAAATAATAAACTGATGCTTATGAGCCAATTTTCTCAAAGACGCAGTTCGTTATTCAGTATCCGAATTTCCACTATCAGTGAGCCAACATCCACGCAAATGACCCAGCTAATACAATCGCTGTATATTGATGCGCTTGACCATGCCCATGTCTGTTTATAGCTCATATAGCACATGGATCATGCGATGCTGATATGTATGTATCGAAATATTCGATATCTATAACGAATATCGAAGACTCTGAGGCCTGATGCATACATTTGAGTCATTATCCAGGATTTTTTGACAAGAGATGTAAAAAATAACGCCTGATACTGTCGCAAATTTGTCTTTGAGAGAGAAAGAGCGAGATTTTTTCTTCAATCGTAACATCTGTTAGCAGGCTATACTTCGTTGTTAATCTCCAATTCGCCTTTATTCGTTTTAGTAATAGCAGAATCAATGTAAAAGAAATCATCCAAAATTATAGGTGACGCCGAATATTCCCTTTCCACCTGGAAACCATAACTTTCCTCCTTCTTATTTTGCTACCAGATCCATTTTTGTTAATTCCTTTTCAATGCTAGAGAAAGCTACAGTGAGAAGACCACAGTTTTCTGCCAATAATGTCTATATCGTCTACATACGCAAGTACTTTTTGGCTTTTGTTAAATATGGTACCAGTCGTGTTAATTTCTTTACAGTCATGTCGAACAGTATGTCGAAAAGGTCACACGGTAGACTTTCGCCCTGTCTGAATACTCGTCCGATGTAAAAAGGCTCACTAAGATTTTTGCCTATTTCTACTGAAGTATTCGTGCCATGTCCTTCAAAAACGTATAAACTTCGCGGGAATTCCAAAATCACATATGGTCTCATACAGGTTTTGCTGTATCAGACTGTCCAACGCAGCTTTATAATCGACGGAAAGGTGATACGTGTTGATCTGTTGGGTCTTGGATCTTCTTCATAGTTTTTCGTAGTGTGTCTTTAGTCTTTCACATATAACACTCGGCAGAACCTTGTAAGCAATGGGTAAAAGACTGATACTGCAATAATTTTTACACAAACTCGAGCATGGATCCAATCATCGATCATGCATTCCTCGTATTTAGGAGCTGATGCATGGTGTTTATTAGTGATGACAGCTTTATTATTTTCAGGCCTTAATGCTGATATTCTGATCTCTTTGCGGCTGGGCAATTCATACCATCGTCTTAAATTGTACTGATTTCTTTACAAGTCCTGCGACCTGGAACCAAAAACTTTTAAATCGACCACATGTTATAAAATTGACTACGGCAAGCACATTATCAGATAAATCCGAAAGTTCTTTCTCGTACTTTCGTGATAAATATAGGCGGGGATGGTGAAAATAAAGTACATGCCGTAATATGTATTTTTTGCACCTCAAATAGCCCAATCAAAATTAGAAAATGTCTATGTTTAATGTAGTTCAGAATTTCAAAAGAAGTTTGTATCTAAAGAACGTATTATGATATGTTATTAGTCATATACTCGTATAGGTCAAGTCTGAAACTGGTTAAAGTCAGAAATCAAAATAGAAAACAAATTTGCCACACAGGTAAATTTCACATTACTTTTTGTGGGAGTGATTGATGAAAAATAATAGAAAGCCGTATGTAAATTGCAATCGGATGAACTAACTTCCACATACCTCTAACCAGCGTCCTTTCTGTTGGTGAAAAACGTGAGGAGTTCCATTATAAAACATTAATATTGCACAATGAAAGAAGAAAACTGTAACTTGGTGAAGCCTGTCGTTTGTAAATTGTGTACTAATTACGAATTATTTTTGTTAATTAACTCGTATATAATTTATATAATATGTACGCATATAATGGATAACGAATTCTATTTTTGTTCCCAGAGCTAAGCTTAAAAAGCGCGTACGAAATTATAACGAATTTAACGTCACTGAATGAAAGATGGGCATTAAGTTATTTTATCACTTTAAATAATATGTAGCTTCATTCCTTCGTGTGAAAACATTAAACCCAAATTTTCACTGGAAAAACGAGCAAAGTTCATACGACAATTTATGGTTGTAATCAGGAACCGCAAATAACTGTTATTGGGTCGACTTTTAAATGAAAAAAAAAAATCATTGAGATGGAAATGTCGTACATACACATGAAATGTATGAAAATTATTGTATTTAAATGAAGTTTATTAATATGTCACAAACTAAGATTTTTGATTATTATTGGTATAAATCAATCATCATTTCTATTCTTAAATTTTTTGCTTTTATTTTTAGAAATCAAAATTAGTTATTTCAATGGATTTTTACCAATAATACTCAAAAATATAAATTTGTTGTGTATTTATCTCAATGATCGATTTTTATTTTTTTAAATCAAAAATAAAAGTCGAAATTGACTTTAATTTTCAAAAATTTTTATTTTTTCAATCAAAGCTGTAAAAATCAAAAATTATAAAATGTTAACAATTGTTTAAACAAACTCAAATCATATTCAAGCTTGAGTTGTCTTTCGCAGAAGGATAATTAAAATCAAGCCTAACTTCATTTGTTAACAAATATTTCCAACAGAGAGCTGTAATATCAATATAGTCGAAAAATTAGAACAGAAATTTCAACCGGATGAACCGGCTTACATATATATTCAGCCACATATACAGCACATTTCCCTGACTACGATTCGATGAATTATTGAGCTATTCCAAGTTTTGAGAAGTTTTGTAAAAATGTATTACAATTATCGCGTCTAATAGCCAGACAGACAGGCGGACGTAGCCCAATCAACTTAAAAAAAACAGTGTTACACTGTTTTCTGTATCAAATATATACTCGTATATACTCATTCCTCCTGGTGAAGGTATAAAAATACTGAAGACTCAAATATCAACCAAAAAATAAAAAAAATCCTATTTATATTTTAATGATTAAGAAAATAAAAATCAATCCATAATTTTTATTAATCAATCAATCTACGATTTTACTTTTGTTTTTTAAAAATAAGAATCTATTCTGTTATTTCTGAAAGTAAAAATCTGTGGTTTTTATTTTTGTTCTTTTTTGAAAATAAAAATCTTTATTTTTGCTTTTTTTATAATAAAATGCTTATTATAAAAATTAAAATAATAATATTATTAAAAACTATTTATGTAAATATCACTCATAGCCGTTACGGTCCCTGGTTGAAGGTGATATAAGACCTAATTTGTACACATTTTACATTTGTATGAAAGCGCCAGTTGTGAAGATGTTTATTGATACATTTTAAAACAACCGATTTTCTCCTTCTGCTATATATAAAATAGAGTTGGTTATTAAACTCCCACTTACATGAAAGATAGTCAATAGATGGATCGCAAATGCCTCAAGTGGCAAAATTGATCCACTATGAACATATTTATTTTCCTTCCGTTTCTTTAATTAAAAGTAGTTTACAATTTAATTTTTTAGATTTGGGAACTTAAGCCGTACCGAAATTTTGTCTCCCGTCCAACATTACGATGGTCCACTTCCTTATAAAAAGTCTCCAAGAGATATTCTCCACACAGAGATAAATGAATATAAACCAAATGAAAATTTCGCACGTTCTCCTTCCTGCTTATAAAGGTCATGCGGCTCATTGTACTCGTAGATCATGCAACATGTTGCCGAAAATGCAGGACTTAACTTTGTCGATATTCGGATTTCTTGATAAATCACCAATATTCCTCAAATTATAAGTAGGTTAAATAGGAATGAATGCAACTACTGTTATTACACAACTTTTGTGTATGACTTGTTGACACATCACATCAACACAACTGAACATCAATTGTATACAACGGTTGTAAATTAGATAAAATGACATTCTTTTAAGTATGTCATCCATGTTTAGATTTCAATTAAAGTTTTAACTATAAGAGAAGATATGGTTCCGCTGAAGACTTTAAAACCTGTTAGATAGCATTTGGCAACAAATGTTAGATATATGAACAAATTGTAAAGCTTTTCAAAAAAAAGCAAGTCCGCAAATCCGAGTATTAATTAAAAGTTATGTGATTCGTGTTCATTCGCACGATCGCAGGTTCAACTCTCGATGCAGCCACATATCATTATTTGAGCGGAGGTCACCTTCATGTGTCTGACGAACACTCTGTATAGTATCAAATATAGATATTTCTGAAACTTGATAATAAAAAAATGATGTGCATAAGTTATTATTTTTATTTAACAAAATATAGAGGTCATTTAAAATCAATTTCAATAGCTTAATAAAAATGCAATGTTGTCTAACAATAAAGAAAAAATAATTTATCTGAATGCAAAAAAAAAAGTATATTCGAGCTGTACTTTTTATCTAAGTAGTATAAAAAAGGTAATCTGGAGAAAATTTTGGTCTAGGTGAACTAACTTATAAATAAATATTGAATATATGTATTATCATTAAGGGAAGCAGCACATCTCATTACACGGACAATTTTGCATAAATACAACAGTCATGATTAGTATTGCAAGATATTAATACAGACCTGATTTCAGGAGTTTTAGTGTCATAATTATTTATAACTTCATATCAAAAATAATATTTGAAGGGGAATCTTGGTTGAAGCAGAATGGTCTAGTTATATCGTCCAATGATAATTTTTGACTAGGGTTTACGAATAACTTGCCATCAGAAACAAATTCACCCTGAAAATAACAACGCCCTAGCATTACTTTTTTATCGCAAAATGTATTCCTAAGGCTGAGCTTATAAAAATGTTTTAAATCTGTTCCGAACAATAGGCTTGGTAAAGGCGCACATTTTGCTAAGAAATAATAATGAATTTTTTGTATGCAGTACCTCATCATACATAAAAATGTGTGGTAACGTTGTGAGACCTTGTACGCAGTTTCAGGCATAATTTGCTTAAGTGAAAACCAGTACGCATTAATTATTTCTTAATCCAATGCCTTTTTATTGGAGATTAAAAACAATTCCATAGAGAACGGAATAATTTCATATTTAATATTTCAAATGAAATGCTTTTCGATTTCTCTCTATAGAAGAAACCTTTTTCTGTGTGACTGGCTTCAATTGGGCATAATATTTGTGCGAGTGAAGTTTTATGACCAAACAGCCAGACACACGACTCCAAACGTTCAATCGGCCTATGCGGTATTCTCTCAAAAACTTAATACTTTAAATGATTGTTTCCTGGTATGAAAGTGTTTGCCTTATCAAATGACATGAATATGTACAAACGGAGTCCAATTGTCGTTTTCCACGTCGTCGGCTAAGAACATTGAGAGTGAACATCACATAGTTAATCAATATTTTTTGGCAGCGATTATAGTTTGCGTTTTTAACACCTCAGTCATTTTGCAAAATGAAGTTTGCCAGAGAAATGGACTGTTTACTCTGGCAGACAGTATTTTTGGCAATTCAGAATAACAAACGGTTTTAAAGTATCTCAATTTTAAAGTATTTGAAAGCGTTATTTGTTGTTCTAATTTAAATATTACGTTCTAATCGAAATATTGTTTTGAGACATGAACCAACTAAATCTGGAAATAGTTTCAGCTGGGTACTTTTTCCAATTAAATTTGTAATTCATCTGTTTATTCATTCCATTTATTACTGTATTTTTTTAAATCATGCGAATATTAGAACCAGTGCTGAAATTTTATTCAGGTAAACTGACTGACATTTGCCTTCATGTTGGCCCAAAAGTATACGACATCCAGGAGGGGCGAGGTAAACCGAGGTAAATAATTTCTTATGAAAAAATACTTTGAATGAATGCATAGTAAAATAAAGGAACGTATAATCGAACGAGTCTTTTGCTTAGAAATTATAGAGGAACCATTAATTTGTACTAAATCAACCAATTTGTATGTCTGTTCCTCTAAGGAGAGTGGCAATGCAATACATTTTTATTACAAAACTATGCTAATTTAGTGTAATTGAATGTAAGTTCGAACCTAGGATTATGTGGCTTAAATTAGGTAATTTTTATGCGAGCTATAACAAAGGACGTGACTAATCGGTCAATTTTTATTACCAAGCATTATAACAAAATAAAAGCTACAAAAATGCAAATAAAAAAAATGTCGATAAACCGGTCAATTTGTAGTATGAAATTTGTAGTGGCTGTGGCAAAGCCGTCCATTTTCATTGTTAGAACTACGTGCATCTATAGCATGCTGAGTGATAGATTTGGCACTGGTTAAATCGGTCATCCTTGTAGGAAGTACTAGTCATTTTTCAGTTTTTAGCAAGCCCTAGAAACCAATACAATAAGCAGAATCTCAAGTTATTGCTGCCATTAATTATGAATTTCAGAAGAAACTTAGCACTTCAGTCAATTTGTAAGGGATGTACCAGAATATGCACGAAAATTAAGTCCGTTTTCAATCATAAATGTTTGCCAAATTTGACCGAGTTCAATGGAAGTAAATTTGGTTAAAAGAGTTATTTGAATGGAGTCATCAGCGCAGCAACGGGGTCCACTTTCATCTTAAAATCTAACCTTATCAAGCGCGTGAGAGCTGCAAATTTGACAAAATTCAGAACAAGTTCTTGAATATTATGAAACCTAGAACATATGGGTTAAATCACTTTTTTTATGGGAGATAGCAGAAGAATCACGGTTAGTTGATTGATTTTTCTCAGGTTTTAGCGGGCATTAAAAATAATTGCGATGAAAATCGGCCAATTCATGTTGGAGCACCAAACGGAGCCTAACAATGCTGTCCATTCTTATTCTCAGCCTTGAGTTCAGAAAATATGTAAGGCGTACTAATTCTGGTGAAGTTCAGTGCTACTGAGTAAATGATACGAACCCAAGAATAACTGGGTTTAATAGGTCATTTTTTAGGAAGTACCAGAAGAGACATTGTTAATTGGTGGACTTGTCGGCCTACGAATTAGGAATTATAATCAAAAAATTGAATTTCGGAAAATCGATTAATTTGTGTGGGAGAGGATGTCTGATGTAGCCCAATTACAATTCTCAGTCGCAATTGATTGTACCGGGCTTTCAGATATTAGAAAAAGTATTGTGTCTGCCAGCCAATCAGTTAGACATCGACTTACAAAGTTATAAAGAAGGTTTTGTCAGACGAAACCATGTACTTTAAATGATTCCATATGGGTGTTAAAATTCCTGCCGTATCAAATGTTATATATATTCGTTCCTTCGGGTGAAGTTACTCTTAACTTCATGTCTTTCAAGCAATTTCTTTGTATGTATGTTGTAAATTTAGCCTCGATAAACGTAGTTCAGAGAGTAAAAATGGGCAAGTATGATCCTCATTCCAGTACCTCTCATACAAATTGATCGACTTAGCGGAGTATAATTTTCATCCTGTAAAACATCGTAGACTGCAGTAACTTACATTTTGGTCAGCAGAATTTAATTTTAACGCTTGATAAAGTATTAAAAAATGGACCAGATAACCTCGCCGTTTTTATACATCCAATACGAATTACCAACATTAACATATGCTGCTGGATTTGTATCTTTCATCCAATAGTGCTAAATGCAATATTGTGCATTAACCCGGAGCATTTGTTGATAAGAACTCAGCGAAGGTGAAAGTCAATTCATCTGACTGAAATTTATGTACTGATTTATTTCTCAAATCTCCAATCTGTTATTAAAAGTACTAAAAACTTTTTATTATATAACAGTCTTTTTTATCTTAATGATTATATCTAAAGTGAAATACATGACACCACAAGAATTGCTAATAACGTCAAATATTTTCCTTTATCTCGAAAATGTTGTCCAACTTTGGAGGTAAGAGTATGTTATGTGTTTTAAATCAGGAAGCACCATTTCGTACAAGAAACAAAAGGCTGTTGCAGCATCAGGACCATCCATAAACACTATTTAAATTTTCAGACGCCTGGCTTACGTGTTCGCCTTATGGAAGAAAAAGTGTAAAACATGCCACATTTTCTCAAACAATACTGAGCTCAGTAATCACAAAACTGTCTGAGTAGTTTTCAGTAGTTGTCTTTCTAACGCGAGATACAGATCAGTAAACTCGTCTGTTAGAAAAATAGTGGAATTCGTTTTACTACGCCTTATACTAGCTTTATAATATATAGCTTTATATATATACTAGCTTTATAATATATAATATAATAAAATGAACGTATAATAAAATGAATCTTGGTGAACATTCAAATTAATTAATTTAAATATATATCTTCTAGGGGCTGTATTATTTTAATAATTTCAGCTTTTGTTTTGTGCTTTAACTTAAGTTCACTTTCAAATCAATAAAGTCTGCTAGTACATAGCGGTGACGTTTTATCATTTTTGGATATCTTTCCCTAAATTTGGTTACTAAAAATGTCATATTGCACGCTAGAAGAATTTTCATACCTATTTCGTTTTCCATAAATTTAGTTTACAAAATTTCTCGCAAGTACTTTGTATTGTGTGCGAGATTTGTACAAGAACTTGGCGCATCATGTTCCATTCACACAGTATTGGCACAGTTGAGAAAGTAAAATTACATTCAGTAACTCTTTAGCAAAGTCAGCGTATAAAAAATCGGACTATGGTTTATAAACACAGCAGAATTTGTTTTATATTGAATTATTTCAAAAATAACCTTAATTTTTTAATAAAAAAGGAAAACGATAATTTCACCTCATACACATTTTAAGAGACTGTCCTAATGGACTGTTATTGGAAAACACTATAAACCAGTACAGAAATTGCAGTGAGGTGAACTGACTTACACGTACCTTCACCCAACGTCCACATATGTTGGTTGCAAAAAAATAATCTGAATTAATGCACAATATAAGGAGCAAAATTGGAACTTTCTGAAGTCACCAGTTCTGGGAAAACCACACACCAATTTTTTGCCAAATTAGCCAATTAACCTGAGGGGAGCAGAATTGCAGTCTACTTTTATTCGCTATAATTAATATAATTGAGTGCCTGACGCGCTCTCAATTATACTGAATTTACTGCAATCGAATGAAAAATACGAATCAAGAAATATGTAAGTTAAATAAGGTAATTTGAATGGAAGTTACCACAGTGAGAGTGGTTATTCACTCCATTTTTCACATTTTACCCAGCGTTATAAAGAAATATAATTGACAAGAGCCTAATTAACTTAATTCTTAGATTCCCACAAATCAGTCAGTTTGTATGGGAGTACCAAAATTTAGTTCAACAAATATGTAATGTGGGCCAAATCTGGCTGAGTTAAGTACAAATTCGTTAGCTACTGTTAATTACATTTTTATAAAGCGCTTTGCATTGCAATGGTAAAATTAGAAAAGTGTATCGAATAATCGCGCTTCTTCTTCTGGAACATCTCATAAAAACTGCCTAACTCAAATTATATTTATCATTAATAATATTTTATTAAATGGCGCAAAGTATTAGTATTATTTAGCAAGCAGCAAACATTTAGTAAACTTCTGTGAATAAAAATTGACCGCAATCCCAGACTCCTTAAGGTAATTATAATTTTTATATATAATTTTATGGCGGAGCAGTTAATAAAGTTACGATTTCGCTCCTTTTATTGCGCTTTAAGGATAAAACACAGTGCAGAAAAAACGGGAAAATATCATGTCACAACTTAACGGTTGGATAAAGGTATTTTTGAGGTTTTGGGGACCTTACGATCGGAGACTTATCCTTCAAAAAATAAACGGAGTGGGGATCCAAAGTACGGTGCCTCAGGTATGACAAAATTTATTGTGCTGCCAAAATCACGTTTCTGGTCATTGGTTAGCATTTGACGCCCGCTGACTTCTTCTTGTGGGAACATTTGAAGTCAAAGGTTTACGTTAACAAGCCAAGGACCGTAGAAGAGCTCAAGGACAACATTCGTGAAGAAATAGCCGCTATACCGGCCGAAATGTTGGCGAAAACGATGGAAAATGCTGCAAAAAGGGCACAATACGCCATCAACGCCAGAGGCGGCCATTTGAGAGATATAATATTCAAAAATTGATGTAAACAAATCTACTTGGAACAAATTAAGTGAATAAGATTGCCAACCGCCAAATTTTTATTTTTTTCTTTGATTTTTTTTTTAAAACATGGGTCCGTCGAATATGGGCAACCCTGTATAGTTATTTAATTTAATTGATTTAATTTCTCCATTTCGCTAATAGAACAATCAGACAAAATTCTGTATGCTGTATTGTCGATCAGTATGCAAAATTTTACAGTGACTTTTGCATCATTAACGTCAATTAGGCTTAATAAGGTGCTTTGCTCTTATCTCTGTATTGCACCATAAAAAGTTAAAATTCCTTACTGATTAAAGCCTTTCGTAAAACTAAATTTTTATTCCGACTTATTCTTAGTTACATGATTAGAGCCATCGCTTCTTCGTCCATAGAATCTGTTCACAGCCTTCACTGGCTGTTTCTCTTTTTCCAAAATTTCTTCAAACATGTCTGAAACATCTGTGTTCGAGTATGTTGATAAACCTTTTTTCTTCGGTACGTGATACAGGCCATCATATTTCTTTTTAGGTCGTCCCACTGTTGGTTTGGTGGTCCATGCATTTAAAAAAACGTGAATGTAAACGTTTCCATTCATAAAGTATTAAATTTTACAACTTACGATGCACAATTTTGTGATTCTGTTCTATTTTTCTATATTTAATTGGCTCGAGAAAAATTTTATCGATTTTTAAGAACAGCACAATTCTTCGTGTTCTAATAGTAATGCCATGCCGGATTGAACAATATTGTTTTAAAATTTTGAAAGTATATGAAATATATGGATAAATATTTGCATAAAATTTGAAAATTTTTGCACTGATAATTTAAGTGCGGAAAGCTAATTACATGTAAGTATATGTAGATTAAGGAACTATATGGAAGTGTTTCGTTCAGGATGTAGAAATATGCATGATAGGAAAAACGTAAAAAATAAAAAGCGCAATAAAATATTTATTTATGCGCTGATTGCAATGAAGTTTCGGCTGTAAGATGGCAAACTTGTAAATAAAATAAAACAACAGGACGTTCTTAAATAATCCCGAAAAAAATACACTACTCTCAAACAAAAATTAGAAATGGTCAAAAAAGAGATTTTTGATAAATTACTTTGCGTCTTCATTGTTTATACATAACCGGTGACCAAACTTGGTACATTTATGTTAAATGATATTTTGGTTTAAAATTGATTTGTTTGAAAATATCATATAATAGGGACAAACTGTATCCGTCATTGTAACACCTAGGAAGCCAGTTTATGCTTTGAAGTGTTTTAATTAATTTCATATGGATATGCATTTTTCCCGCAATCGGCAGAAGAGTGAAGAGTAATGATTTTCCTAAAATGTTTGTAAATAAACATAACATACACGTGTTATTGAAGTAATTTCACGTTTTATTACCTTTCATCTAAGCACGATTTCAAAATTCAATATATTTCGAAAGTGATAACGAATTTCCATAATTGCAATTTTTCAGAATTGCAATTTTTGAAAATCTACGTATTATCGTTGCATATTGATATAAATTACATATAAAATATTTTTTTTACTATTGCTATTTATGCACTTAAGCAGAATGTTGTCGCCTAAGCGTGATTTCAAAATTCTGTACATTTGGAAGGTTGTACTAAATACCTCTAACGGCGATTTTTTTTAAAGGGCTTCATATCTCATAACACTTAATACGAGTATTTGTACATTTTTGTAAGGACTCAAAGTGTTCCTATTGCTTACTTACTTATTTAATTTGTCAACAAAAGTTCGGCCTGATCCGGTTTGTTCACCGGTTCTAAGCAAAATAAGTTAGTATAGTATATTCTGGGATGAATTTCCTTGTGTGGGTGAAATTTTTCATATTAGACCTGTTTTACCACTTATTACATTTGCGACTATATCGAGTACAGTGTAGAACGTCGTCAGATAAGTTGACGCGTATGGTAGTATACAGACTTAGTACTTTCTATAAGTGTGAATGGGTACTTTTAAGTATTTTTAAATAACTACGCTCACATAGAGGGCGGTCTCTTAAGAAGTATATGTATATTAGTTGGTCTTATGAACAATTGAATTATGTGTATACTTTTGAGATTTTGCCAACTCTCGAATTTATTAAAGCGCTTCGCTTGGTATAAATCCGCAACCAAAAATTGTGTTATTTTATGATGTGATGCTCCGTATCCGAGATTTAGACCACAATGTGAATGGTTGGTGAATGGTTTATCCAAATATCCGAGAAGGAAACGCAAACGGGCCGTTTTGGAGATATGCCGATTTTTCAAATTTTTTCATATGTTGAAACTAAAGAGAAGTATGTGATTTGAAAAATGTGATAGAAAAAATGTGATTGATGGGATTGCAACCTGCTGTTATGGTATGAAAGGGAAGACTTTCTTTTATAACCTCTGAAATGTATGCAGGAAAGCGGTTAGAAAATGGTGTTATAAGAAAACAACTCCAATAGGTCTCAATTAGTAGTTTTGACCGAACTTGACAATAATAATATTAATATTATGCAGATACAGCTTGCGTCATCGTATCGTCCCCATATTTTCACATCGCAAAATATTGGGTAATTGTGAAGCACGAATTCTAAAAGTGTACATGATTTCCAAACAACTGATTCAATGACTGCATGGATGTGCTACAGACGCCCTCCTAGAAAACTTTCATGGATTCTTTCAGAAATATGTCCGATGCATATTTCATTCAAAATCTGAAACTTAAAATCTGCTTTTTAATTTCTTTCAATTTTCGTAGCTGAATAAACATTTTTTAATTCGCGGTATCAGTTCGAAATTTTATCGTTTGCTTTCAATAATTACGGATAGAGAAGTGAGTTACAATTTTAAGTCAATCGTTCTATAATCAAATATGTTGTTATGTTAACAATGTTACTTCCGGGCTCTTACACGATTCAGTTATTATGTTTCAGCATCCTTTTTTATTCTCTTTTCGTTACGTCCTGTGCGATTCTTCTGGGTCCACCTTATATTGTAAGGTTTGAACCACCCGTTGCCACAGGTAAAAGCTGTATGAATAGCATAGTGATCGATTTGATTGTGCATTGAATACAATTTTCCACAAGTCTTCTAAAGAAGTTCTTATGGTATCTCTTGCTGAACGCCTCTCAACATAAAGCGCCGCGGTCATCGATTGTTAGCATACCTTAAAGACACGCAACATAAGCATCAATGTCGCAAAGGAGCAATCACCATCATCCATCCGTTAGTGTTTATATGTGGCTGAAATGCTACTCCTGCTACTGTTATCATTTAGCATTGTGAACCATAATGTGAACTGCTCATCAACATGATCGTCAATGACAGCGTTAACAGTGGACATATCCACAACTGTAGCTACCAATGCGTGGCAAATAGTTTTTTTTTTACAATTCACAACTTCAATACAATCAGCAACTTCCCCTTGAGTTGGTCATCCGACTTTTAACGAAACATAGTTTGTTTAGAAATGGTGATGTTTTTGAGAAAATCGCGTATATCTTTTCTGCTTGCTATTAAGGCTGCCGCACCGCGGACATTGCTTTCTGAGTGAATGCCAAATTAATTGGTAGCAACCAGTTACAGTGAACTCTCTGCAACAATAATAATAGCACAAGCATCGGAAACGAGTTAGTGTGGTAAACCTCGACGAACACAAAGTCCCCCTTCATGGTTGGTAAATACTGAGCACTGTCTTAGTTCATAGATTAAAAAATAACCATATCTGACTTACGAGTACGGTCTCAAAACTAACCGACCTGACGTACAGATGGTGCTAGCAGTTTGAAAAAAAAAAAATATTTTGGTAAAAAGTGGTAAAAGTTTTTTAAGTTTCAAGGCGCCACGTTGTTTAGTATTTTTATTTGAGCCATCAAAATTAAACGATCTCAGTGAATTTGTAAACATAGAAAAAATTCCATTTGAAAGGTTTCAGTCCAACCAATATTAAAGTCGAACTAGATTCTACTGCTCCTTCGCTTATGACTGTAAAATATTCGGTAGCAGAGCTTAAACGAGGCCGTACGAGCTGTCAAGTTCACACATCTGCTATTTGGATGACCAAAATTAATGAGTTAAAGTTCAAATTGCTTCATCACGCAGCTTTTTCGCCAGATTCAACTACCTCGGACTATTTTCTATTTCCAAACTTGAAAAAGTGGCTCGGTGGTAAAAGATTTGCCAACTATGAAAAAGTGGAGTCTGCGGTTGATGGTAATTTTAAGGAGTTTGACAGTTCTTATTATAAACAAGGTATAGAAGCTGTTGAATATCGCTGGAAGAAGTGTACTGAGCTAAAAGAAAATTATGTTGAAACATAAAGAACATTTTTCCAACGTTTTGAGTCTTCTTTGTTACTCGGCTAGTTTTATTTTGAAAACAATTGCATTTTTTAAGTAAATGTTTTGAACAAAAATGTCACAACAATGACTTAATTTGCAAAGCATATTCACAGTAAAACTCTGTTATTTTAACACATTTTTTTAACTTTCATTGTGAAATGTTATGGCATTAATTTGGGAAAACAAGAAATTTTTTCGCATTACAATTGGGAACTCCTCCGATGAAAGCCGCATTCAAAACCAATGTAATACCGATATTACTGATTAGAAATCATACTAAAAACTGCTATCGGACCCGACGATATTTATTTACGACGATATTTATAACGTTATGTTGTTTTCATCTAAAATTAGATCAATCGTTCTAATTTGAATCCCTTTAAATAACCTGAGACACAAAGGTGTTATGACCCGCTTCCTATAAATAGTCTTAAACCTTCACATACGAGTATCATAACGAAGGGTACGGGTAGAACTCAAGATGAAATTGCAGCACTTCCTACGACAATTGACAATTGTGAAGGCTTTACTCAATATATTACTAAACAGTGTTTGGATATGGAGTTTTGGCTGAATCCCCGTATTTTGTGATCTCGGACACTTAATAATATGTTAATAAACCACATTTTACACGATCTAAATATTAAAAACGGAGTCAAAAAGAGGAATGATTGAGTGTTCTAAATACGTGATGGATATTATTAAACATTGTGGGGATTTTATTAAACATTGTAATTTTACCTCCTTATCATCCACATCAAACAGAATAGTTCATTCCATTTCTTTGCTGAAAATTTCGACTGCCGAAGGTTTCGGTGGCACCATAAATATGTGATATTCATGTCGCATTCAAGTCGCAGTTGTTCATAAAGACCTCCAGCCTCTTCCGCCGATCAAAATAGAACCCGCAACTGACGCCCACAATTTTGTGTCGGCTTCAAAACGTGCCCGGTATCTCCAAATTTTAGCTAATATCATAGCGCCAAACAATTGCTACAGTCTACAGATGCAATATAATTTTCAATAAATCTGTCAATTTGAGTGGTAGGTACTAGAAGTGAGTGATTAGTTTTCGTTAATTTCCATTCTCCAAGCGCATAAAGTGTGCCAAATTTGACTGAACTTAGTGGAACTTCTTGAACGATATGGAGTTAGAAATATTTGGACTAAATCGATCATTCGTAGGGAAGATATTAGAAGGAACGTTGTTAGTGGTCGCTTTGTTTCTAGTTTTACCAAGCATCAAAAGTTAATGCAATAGACAAAAAATACGTTACTACATCATACTATTTAGAAACCACGGAGGAAAGTTTCGACTTCGGAAAATTGACCAATTTTTATGGGGACACCATAAAATCCATGGCAGAGCAGACCATTTTCATTTGCAAATAGTACTTTAGAAAACGCCTAGTATGTACCAAACGTGAGTGAATTTGGTGCAAAATTTTAATCTAAGAATATAAAGGTTAAATCAGTCATTTATGTGGGATGTATCGGATCATTTGCAATCCCCGGTTAACAACTTACCAAACGTTAGACTGCAAAGTTTTAGAAAGTTTCAGCCAACCATTTAGCAAGCTAGCTAGGCAGAATTTAAATGTTATTGAATTAAAAAGTCATTAAACGTGATTGAACAAAATATAATTGGTACTTTCAACGCCTCTTTTTGGGTGTTACATTTTTGGCGTTATCAATGACACGTGACGTCACTCCTCCGGACAAAGATGCAAACATAAATTTTTTACTAAACTAATATAAGTTCACAAGTAATTTCAGTTTTGTTGTTTTTGTGTTTTTGTTTTCTTTGTATGAGCCAATAATTTTAATGATTTGGTTAAAACTAATAATTAATAACTGATTATTAATAATTTTACTGTACTTGTGCTAGCATGAATTTGATTCAAAAATACTTCTGCATAAAAAATTCATAGCTGTTATAAGGAATAATGAATGCCATTGACGTATTTCTTTTACGGTATTTGCGATCTTGTAGCATAAACATTTATTTTCAAACAATTATATAGCATGTATGCAAGGACACCACATTGTAATTCTCAAAGTAGATCAAGAACTCATTTAACGTGTGAAATGACTGCGTCATTCCTAATAATTCTTCCCGTACTACAAACAAGCGCCGTCCAAAATATGCAATTTTTTTACATTTACGAGTGCTGTTTGGTTCTAAACAATAGATAGTACAGAGCAGCTAATGAATGTTGCTACCAAAGAGTTACTTGAAATTGTTGAAAGAGTTTTCAACTCTACGTAGTTTCCACAAAATGATGCAACTTGTCAAACAGCCAGACATGTTATGGCAGAATTGCAGCGAAAATTTCTCAGTAGGCTCCTGATCTTACAGCACTTAACTTTTTCCTGTAAGATTACTACAAACAGGAAGAGTGTAACACTCAAGAGAATATAAAACTACAGAAATAAATTTTGCATTTAAGAACAGCATATGAGTGTTTCATTATTTAGGTAGAAAAATCGGTAAAGTTGTAGCACCTTAATAAAATCTTTACTTTAACGGAAAGGGACAAAATTTGGCATGTTGATACTAAGATATTGACATCATAAATAAAACCTCAAATTGGAAACATTTCGTTTTCTTCCCTCCGCGTGAAATCCATCATATGTGCAACAAGTTACCAAAGTGGTGGTAAACAGTTTATACTCCCCAAACGGTGGTGGTAGACGAGTGTATGAGGACTACGCTGCCATTCATTCTTGTTAATAGAATGCAGCATGAGATGCGTTTTTTGCTGTTTCTCCCCTTCTTTCGTAATCATTTGTTGTTTGCCGTTTTTGACAGCGTCGGGAAAGGATGAATTACCTGGATCAACACCACAGATCTCCACAAGCGAGTCTAACCAGTGAATTAAACATTGTCTGTAAAACTCACACACGGAAAATTTGTCAAATTATCCGTTGTTAAATTAACTAGATTTTTTTTTTGCTGCCGCTGCAAAAACAGCACGGAAAAAGTCATTAAATTGTCAATATGAACTATCATTCGGTATCAATGAACATTATGCGGTGCAATGAGTTGGGGGCATGATGGATTTTGATGTGTTTGTGTGGAACGCTTCGAATGGGCTGCAATTTGTTTCAGTTTTCTTTCTTTTTATTTCCCTTTCTTATTGATTGTTTATCGGAGCATTAAGATGTAATTATAAAATTATTTAATTTTTCCTTTCTCATTTTCTGCCCCGAACGCCTTTCTATGCAATATCAATGAACGATGGCAAGTGAATGAACAAGAGTTTCGGAAATTTGTTCTACGTTCAACATTTCTAATCAGTTGTTTATTATAAAAAATGCTCTGGACACAATCGCTGTCTTGCGGAATCGCGTAATTAGTTGAAAACAAAGTTATTAATGCTGTGGTGCAGGGACGCCCAGGCATTTTTGACAATGGACCACGGATACAGATAGGGAAAATCTTAGAGCTAGCTAATCTCAGAGAAAAATGAATAATTCGTTTAATAATTTCGCGATACAAATATTGTTACATTTTCTAACAGCGAATTTAATGACATTAGCCGTTTTTCCAAATCAAAGTCTATTAGCAATTCAACAATTTAAATATTTTGAAAACAATTTCTTCGAAAATCGTAAACTTTAGATCTACTACATTTCCGTGACTTGCGTAATTGCTACTCGAAAGTGTCTGACTCTAATGTTCAACAAAAACTGATGTGAACATACATTATTTACTTTATTAAAGAAACAACATTTTCATTATTTAATGATACAAAAACTGTTCATCAACGTCCTCCAAATTAATAATTAATTGTTTAATCTCAAACATTTAAGCAGCTGATGACTGTTTAAAAATATAATATGTATCAATCACATAATATTTACAATTTTTAAATATCTCTTTTAATATTTAGGCCCTGAATAGTATCAGGCATTAATCTTGGGAACATACAAAATTGTGCTGGCCCTTCGCACATATGATGAGATAACCAAATTCACAGGTTCGCTCCTTTGATGAAATTGTCCCCATTTCTTGCTTCCTTTTTTTACATGAGAATTGAGAATAAATAAAAAAATTAAAAATATAATTACCAAACTAGCAAAAGGTTAAAATGTTAAAGAATGAAGGTTGGCAAAATATTTTATAAATGTTTCTAACGTTAATATTTTTTTTCTCCATATAATACCAACAAATAACCAAAGTTTCACTATAATCCAACACAAGCTTTGCTGAACAGATGGACGGAGAGATAGTCATAAATATATTTTGGAATACACTCACACATGAGCAAAAATGTTTTAATATTCGAAATACGTCAGTCACATGTAAATTGCATAATGCAATGGCAAACCAGTACTTAAATTTCAGACAGGCTAGCTAACTTACATGTACCTTCACTCAACGTCCGCTGCAAAAAATTTTAGCTTTCCTCTCTGTGAGAAATGTACAAGAACCACCTACTTTTGTTAAATCGGGCAATTTTTATGTGTGACATTCTAAGGGGCGTAGCAGCGCAGTTCTTCTCCATTTGCAGTACTAAATGCTGGATGCTAGCTCAATAATGAGCCTCTGAATATAGTGCAAGTGAATGAAAGATACGAATCCAAGAATACCTAAGTGAAATAAAATAATTGGTATGGGAGATACCAGAGAGGGTGTGGCCGATTTTTTCACATTTTACCTAGTTTTACAACACAATGTAGTATAATAATAATTGTAGTATAATAATTGAGTATTTAACTAACTTGAGGCTTTGAATTGGGGATTGTATTGGAAAATCAAATTTCTATAAATTTTTCAATTACTGTGGGAGGTAGCAACGTCATCCATTTTTGTCGCCAAAACTTGGATTGCTAAACATTTGATTTATAGCACATTTTTTTCGATATTATAGAGAATTGTAAAATAACGAAAAGGAAATAAATTTAGACTAACGCAGTTAACTAATTAAAAAAGACAGGATTGATTGAATTTAGACAAATCGGTCAATTTGTAGAGGAGGTACCAGAATGGGTATGGCAATAAGATCGGTTTTAATTCTGAAACGTCACTCCGGCGAGCGCTCAAGAACATATGCCAAGCCAAGAATATAAGGGTTAGATTTGTAATTTGTACGAAAGGCACCAGAAGTGCTGGGGTCGATTTTTTCCAAATTTTACCAAGAATTATGAAACAATGCAACAGACAAAAACTTGGGTTGCTGCTGGTTACGGATGAGGAGATACAGGAAGGAAATTTAATTTCGAAGAAGTGGTGAATTTGCATGGGATGTACCAGAAGAGGTGGGCGAATTGTAGAACTCTTGTATATTATGAAAAAACAAAGACTAACATATGTTGTTGCGTCATGTGCTTGTTGTGCAAAAAGTACCAAGATTGTAATTTTTAAATTTTGAATGCACCCTACCTCGAAAAATAGACTTTACTGAGGAATGTAACAATATTCTTGAAATTTCCTACTCGAGTTCAATGTCTCAATATTACTCAATGTCATTAATACATTGTTTGATAATTTTTATGCGAAATCAAAACTACTCTTAAGAAAATGTTAAAAACATTTCTAATTTAAATTTGCTGAAAATTTCTATTTGAAGCTAAATTCTATAAGCTCTCGAAAAACATAATAAAACTTTTTAGAATTTTATATAAAACATTCAACATATACAGGGTTGCCCATATTCGACGGACCCTTGTTTTTTAAAAAAAAATCAAAGAAAAAAATAAAAATTTGGCGGTTGGCAATCTTATTCGTTTAATTTGTTCCAAGTAGATTTGTTTACATCAATTTTTGAATAAGATATCTCTCAAATGGCCGCCTCTGGCGTTGATGGCGTATTGTGCCCTTTTTGCAGCATTTTCCATCGTTTTCGCCAACATTTCGGCCGGAATAGCGGCTATTTCTTCACGAATGTTGTCCTTGAGCTCTTCTACGGTCCTTGGCTTGTTAACGTAAACCTTTGACTTCAAATGTCCCCACAAGAAGAAGTCAGCGGGCGTCAAATCGGGCGAACGCGGTGGCCAGTCCAAATCACCACTTTTCGACATCAAACGGCCCGGAAACAAATTCTTCAGAAAATCGATTGTTATGCGACTTGTGTGCGGTGGAGCGCCGTCTTGTTGAAACCAGAACTGCCTCATATGCTTTCAACGAATAATTGGCATCACAAAATTGGTCATCATGTCGCGATAACGCTCCTGGTTGATGGTAACAGCATGGCCATTTTCGTTTTGGAAGAAAAACGGCCCAATGACCGTTTTCGCACTAACGCCGCACCAAACTGTGACTTTTTCGTCATGAAGAGGCAATTCTTGAATCTCCTGAGGATTTTCAGTGGCGTAAATATGGCAATTTTGCTTATTTACGGTCCCATTCAATGTGAAATGGGCTTCATCGGACATGATAATTTTGTTCCAAAATTGCTCGTCATCATCGGCCATTTCGATGACTCGTTGGGCCCATTCCAATCGACGAGGCTTGTCCGCAGGCAACAATCTTTGCGTCAATTGAATTTTGTACGGAAACAAATGCAAATCAACGCGAATAATCCGTTGTAAAATGGACCGAGCCATGCCCAACTGCTGAGAACGGCGTTTTTGGGATGTTCTTGGGGACCTCTCAACACTGGCTCGTACGGCAGCGATATTCTCGGCCGATCGCCTTGGTCGACTTTTATTTGGCCTCTTCGGATTAGAAAGAGCCTCACCAGTCGAAAATTTTTCGTATAAACGCTTAATGGTGTTCTTAGAAGGCGCACTTCTCACATTTTTTAATATTTTAAAAGCACGTTGAGTTTTCACAATTGACTTCTTCTGTTGAATGTAAATTTCAACTATTTCAGAGCGCTCGCGTGGCGTGTATTGTTCCATGGTAAAAATCTGCTTGGACTGACGCTTCAAACGCGGTATGTCATTAAGCGATCTGACATCTCTGTCAAAAGTTATGGCGTTGCCAGATGGGTCCGTCGAATATGGGCAACCCTGTATTGCACATTTTCAAAAGATAGTTCAAATTATGTGGTCATGTTTTCACTAGATAATTTAAAAATATTAGTTTAAGTTATTAAATAATTATATTTTTGTTTGTAATTTAATTAAAATTAAGTTATGAAAATGTCTCTATAGATATTTTGAACAATGTTCTGTATTCACAAAAGTAAATGGGAAAAAGTAATATAACATATTTCTTCGGATTTTTGTACACAAGTTTTATACTGAATAATAAATGTTAAAAATTGAAAAACACGTTAATTTTACTTTGTTTGAGACTTTTTTCACAAAAAATAATGACAAATTAGTAAAAACAAAAATATGAAAAAAGGAACGTTTAATTTCTTCTGAAAATAATAACTATAATATCTGGTTTTGTTAAGTAGTAGACTAAAGTTTAAATATATGTGCAATCTGTAATTTATTTAGCCCTGCTACTAACTACATTTTCACCAGATTTATTGGTGCATTAAAGTTTAATCAGTTCAGTTCATGACTGCATTAAAATATTATAGCATTTTAATGACAATATGTAGTTCAATGTACGTTGATTCCAACTGCGTATATTTTCCACCTTCATCCCTACGATTGGAGGGGGCACTTCAAGATCAATTACACAAAATATTTTTTACTCATCCGAATTTATTGTACTGCCTTCGAAGTATGCCTCTTCTAAAATAATACATTTAGGATTAAACGGGCATACAAATTTTAGCTAATCGGGCCATTCTGTACGGAGGTGGCGAAATTTTTATGAATATTTTTTTATTATTTTTATTATTTTATTAGAAAAATATTTATGAAGTTTGCTTTAAATTGTTTTCGGTTCTCAATTCCAATCCCATCTCATTCCAGCAGATGTCTTCTTTTACCTTTAAAATTATTAAGCTCAAGAAGAGATATTTGTTCAATAATGTTTCTTCATGGCATAATTTCTGGATTTGTTGATTGTCCGGATTTATTATCTTTAATTCCATTTAATGTTCCTCCACGCTTATTGCGTTATTACTATCCGTTCCATATTGATATTCACTCTACTAACTATGCTTGCAATGAACCTCTTCGTAGATCTATGAGACTTTATAACTCGATATGTAATTCAATGGATTATACTCTATCTCGAGATAAGTTCAAAAACATTTTATTCAGTTTAAGTATTTAAATCGTATTTATCTATGTACTATTGCTAGTCTGTAAGGAAACTTAAATATCCATAGACTAAATAAATGAAATGAAATTATCAATGTTAGCGTGATAAAATCAGATCAAAGTCAATAGAGGTTAACGTCAATTGTATGGGGAGACCTGAACGGGTGGGTGAAATTACTTTCTATAACACCTTCTACTGAGCGAAATAAAATATCGCACTTTTAAATTGTTTGAAAATCTGGCCTACATCTCATCTCATCATCTTTAATGACAAGTTTGTGATATTAACCATTTCCAATCATTACGATCGAGAGAGGTTTGCTCGAGTTACCTTTTTTATCAGCAGTCTAGCCGGTGAAGAATTAGACCAATGCATCGCTCTGATGAGCTGCTGTTTTCACTAACAACAACAAAATTGTGCGGAAGAATAATTTCCTTTTTTTTGTTTCCTCCTGTTCCCCTCGGGGATGTTTGGGATAAAGGTAGAATATGCAGTTATTTAAGGCACACAAAGGTTGTAAAATAATTAGGAAAAAGTGTAGGTGGCCTTACCCAAATTATGCAAAAAATCTCGGTGACGTCGGTTGGTCGCCTCAGCAGCTTTGAATGTCCTGAAAAGAAGCATCTTGGACATAATACATCCCCTTCATTATATTATTTTTTTTTTCTTCAAACGATATACTTATATGTACCACCATCTATGGATATCAAGATTTTCGGCCTCTAGAAATTTATTCTCCTGGGAGCTACCAAAAACTAGTGAATGAATATTAAAAATATATAACAACCAAAACCCAAAATTCAAAAAAAAAAAAAAAAAAAAAATCCCTCCTAAAGTTTCCCAAAGGGTTTTATTTGACAAGACAATAAACAAGCCTTAAGGAGTGACTATTCTAATTAAGGCGTTTTGAAATTATGCATATACTGGCAGTAACCGTTTTATTTCCACATTCATTATCACTTTATTTAGAGATTCTGAAGTAGTGGGAACAACACTCTGTGGTTTTTATCAGAAAAAAAAGGAAACAAGTCGATTGATTGACCGGTAGATAACTGTCGTAAATCTTTATGAAAATGGTAGTCGGATTGTGCCAAATGGTAGTCGGATTGTAAATGACCATATCGATACACCCTTGCTGGTATCTCTTTCTCTACAAATTATAATTCGCAGACTGCAGCAACAAAATTATCTATTATAACAAACTGACTGATTAACAATTCCCTCCTCGTACCTCAGGTATAAATAACACATTTAACCCATATATTCTTAGGTTCATAACCTAAGAATGCAATGGACATCATAGTTGCGCCCCTTGTGGTACTTACCTGCCAAATTGCTGGATTTCTTGAAATTCAAGATTTCTTGAATAATTTTTGATTATTAAGTGGAAGGAAACTATATTTCTGTCCAATGTACTAGTTTTATAGTGGCTGATGGAAAACTCGATTGACTAATTATGCGCCCCTTTAAGCGCATCCCACGCAAATGCCCATATTTTCTTAGCGTCATATGTGCCAAGACGCTGCACTAAACTCATTCGAATTTGCGACACATCATGCACCCGATTAGCTTAAGTCTAAAAATGAAAAGTGACGTCTGTGGCATGCACCTTCTGGTGCCTCTCGCACTATTTGTCAGATTTATCGTAATGTTATCTTCCTCTGTAATCCGAAGTACTCGTACATGTCTTACAAACCATGGAAAAATTAAAAAAAAAAAAATTGGCTGTGTAAGAACGCCCCAACATAAAAATTCCTAATTTAACTCATATTTCCATACTCCTAAGTATTGTACCTAATCTTCTATTATTTAAATCCCATGAGACGTTTAGTCAACTTAGCTCTGCGAATGATAATGGACCTCGCAGCCAAGCCCCTGATATTGCCACACATGCAAATCGGACAATTTAGCAAAAAATCATGATTAATCCGCTCGAAAGCAAATGAAATTTCTGTACTAGTTATAGAGAATGTCAGTTTTATGACTTTAATAAGTGATTGTTATACGTTGTATTAAATGTTTTATATGTTTGGTTAAATGTAATTGTACTACATCGAAATGACTGCTAAATGCCGACATTGCTTATGTTCGATTATTTAGTTACGCCCAGTAAAAACAAATCGGCGTATTTCCAAATCAGTGGAAGTAAAAATACATTTTTTGCCCAAGAAATTAAACTTCGCTCTGAAATTAAAATTTCATGAATCCTAGTGTGGTATAACATGAAATGGTTCTCTAAATATTGCAATTAAACGTCTGACAAATTTGTCCATCCTTTTTCGAAATGATAGGTTCCAAGGGTAAAAAATCATTTTTTCTCTGTACCACATAAAAATGGCACCATTTATGTCCTCATATATCACTTCAAAATATTCCAAAAGAATTCAACGTTAATTTCATTTTTGGTATTCAGCATAATAAAAACAAGTATATATAAGTACATACATATATATATATAAATGTATTGTATGCTATTGTACATAACGTTGTCATTATAAAATAGTTTTTCCTTAATTATGTGTTCCGAAATTAACTTATGCATAGTCTTTGCAACATTCATGTTTACCTAGTGCCAATATTGTCTATTTTCTTTCTCAACGCATTTTGCGTGCGCGCATTTTACGAGAACTCTCGTTCATATATTGCTACTAGGCGACTATATTGTGCTGCATATGGACTACGGCGAATTAGTGAAGCTTCGAGTGCTAATTTAATTAAAATATGGGTAAAGCGTTTTGAAGAGACCGGCTCAACATTTAAACCACAAGCAAATGGTCGCCCAAGAACATCTAGGACCGAAGACAATGGTGAGAGAGTTATGGAGTCAGTACGAGGAAATCCACAAATGTCGACTCGCAAGAGATCGTCTGTTTTACAATTATCGCGACGAAGTTTGCAACGAATTTTAACATTGGATCTTAAACTGCATCCATATAAGCTGCAATTAACACAAGAATTGAAAGAGTCTGACTTAATGCTTAATCGATTTTCCAATTTTGACAATATCCTTTTCTCTGACGAGGCTCATTTCCTTATGAATGGGCTCGTAAACCGTCAAAATTGTCGTTACTGGAACAGTGAAAATCCCAAAATCAAACACCAGAAACCATTGCATAGTCCTAAAGTGACAGTATGAGCAGCAATCTCTGGCAAAGGAATAATTGGTCCTTTTTTTCTTCGAAAATGCGCGGGGCCAAAACGTCACGGTTAATACGGAACGCTATGTTGAGATGTTGGACGGATTTTTGGCTCCAGAAATTGAAAGTTCAAGAATAGTGAATTCCAGAACTTGGTTCCAACAAGATGAAGCTACCTGTCACACATCAAATGACTCCATGGCGGTGGTGAAGCAGATGTTCCCTGGCAGACTGATTTCGAAAAGAGGTGATATCCCATGGCCCCCATGTAGTCCAGACTTGACGCCTCTTAACTTTTTTTGTGGGGATACCTCAAACACAAAGTCTACCGTAATAATCCAGGAAACATCGTTCAGCTCAAGAAGAATATCCGTGGTGAAATGGCAACCATTACACCAGTATTACTGAAGAAAGTTTTCAATAATTTTCGTTTGCGGTTAGAGGAGTGCCGTCGTAAAGAGGGTCACCATTTAGATGATGTTATTTTTAAAAAATAAACTCCATTTATTACTCTACAATGCCTTGGATTTATTTTAACCATACCTTTTGTATTTATTTTTTAATCTATTTTTTAAATATGCACGTTCTGTTGCGTCACCCTGTATAATGCAATGCTTTAGTACAGGTCAAAAAGAGGAACAAAGCTGCATCTACCAAAAGAATACCCTGAATAGAATACGGTAACACATTTCCCAGGACCAATCACGAAAGTGCATTTTTCGGAAAAGAGCGGAACAGATGGTATACTCTTTTCCGTCAAGGAAAACGTAAGACAGCTAAAAGAAATCCATTATTTTTCCAATAGATGGTTTGGTTTATCTCTATCTCGAGTTGCATAAGTGATGTCGGGTTACGCTAAAAGACATTAGAAAAATAAGATAAGCACTCAAAAAATCGGCCACAGTTGTGTGATCGCTTGGCCCAGCAAAGAAAAAATACGCCATATTTCACAGTTTTACTACGATAACGGTAAAAACGCTAGGCGCAAAAACGTAGGGGCTAAAAATTTAAATAATATCTATGATTCTGATACTGTAATACCAATTAGTAATACCAATTACGCACAATTTTATTTTCGTTGATTCTATTCCGAAAAGTTGGATACCAAAAGAAGCTTGGTATATGGGTATCATACGAACTTACTCAAAAAAAAAAAAAAAAAATGTATGCATTGAATTTCCATCTGCGAACCGATTCTGAATCGCAACAATATCGATCAATTACATTTGTGGGCGAATTGCTGTGATCCGGCGTAAATGGAAGTCAGGGTGACGGTCACCAAGATTTTGTTAGTGCACCGGAATGTCATGAATATGATCGTGAATTCGACCGTTAATGTAATAAAAAATCTTAAACTGGCATTCGGAATTGCGGCTAAACAGTCCGTCTCCTTTAGTGAACTAAAAATACAATACCTGCTAATTCACTGACTGTGAAGAGCTCTCCCATACCCAATCATTGGATACAGGGTATGTTTTTGTTTTTGTATCTATACTCGCAAGAATCAAAACATATATCATTTAACACCGCCAAACTGGCCGACTTTCTATCTTGTTTATATCTTTAGAGAACAGTTTTCAAAATATTTCCAAACTTTGCGCTAGCCCGACCGCTTCAATGGTTTTAGCTGCATTTATTTTTATGGGACAGTTTCATTTTTTAAAATTCCTCTTCATCGCTTTCATATCTTGACATATCCACATTCCCAGTTTTATGACTTTAATTTCAGCTCTTTGTTCCAACTGTTCGACCATTTGTTGCGCTTATGTCGTAATACAGTAGTAATTTTTACATCAATTTTGGTGATCATTTTGGAGTATCAGCCGTTTTTCTCGGGCGATCGTATCATTTTAGTCCTCATTCCTTCATGTTTTATTCTCTGAAGACTTAAAAGACTTCCTAAAAACTTTCCATAACTTACCTATGCTTGTTAATGAATTGACACATCCAATTTCAAGATTCAGGCTTCAACCTTTTGTTGTTGGCGACGGTTTCAATTTCGCCCTTTTACTTTCTTGTTCTGGCTTCTAAAAGTACGAATTTCAAAAAATTCTTTTTTTTTTTGTGCGGAACCATGCTAAAAAAGCAAAGTAATCAATAAACGGAATTAAATATTTGCAGCTTTAGCCATGATGCCGTTTCTGTCTTGCCTTTAATCTCATTTACACTCAATTCGTTACGCGCTTATGCTGTAAGGGGAATGGATGCTCACGCATATGTCAACATATCTCCGATCGATTGCTATGGGTAACAGGTGCTAACAAGTCCCCTTTTATAGCTTGCATTTTGAAAAATCCCTTCTTATGTCTGCTATAGGAGTATGAAGGAATTGTCATGCTTTGAGCTGAGCGATTGTGATAAATTTGTCCATTTTTACTCCTAAAAGCATCAATTTTAAAAAAGCACTTCCTTGCCTTGTTTGCTCTAGATTTTTGAGCTGGGCGATGGTACCAGATTTTCCAATTTTGTACCCTGCTTTTACCACTATAAATATGAATTTCTAAAAATCCCTTCTTACTTCAGTCAGTCATGCAGTCAGTAACACAACAATTTTATATATGTATAAATTGTTCGTTTATTCTTACTGTGTGAATGTCCCTTAAGTTTTTCCAAAAATAAAACAGGGTAGCGCTCCAATTGTGCCACAATAAGAAATTCAAATAACTTTTTTTAATTAACGTATTTCATTTACTCATTTTTTTTTTTTTTTTTTTGTTATTGTTAGAAAATTCAATTTTATTTTATATAACTAATTAGGTTTGAAGATGATGGACTGTAATTGACCTCCATGCTCATTCACGTATATGCAACACCTGATCAGAAAATTATTCATTGGGGGATCGTCTCAATTATAGTTTTAGTAGACTGCTTCAATTCATTCAAATTCCTTGGTTTCGTTTTGTACACTTCTTGCGTGACACAACCCTATAAAGAAAAGTTTGTTGCCCACGGAAAGTGGAGTTTCTGGACATTAATTTGTTTGGGAATATTCTTTGGAGCTTCACCATAACCTTTCTGGATATGTGTGCAGTTGCCAAATCTTGCTGGAATTAATTGCTGTTGAAACGGATACGTATCTGGCGCAGTTCTATGTAAAAAAACTCCTTCAGCATCTTTAAACAACTGTCCCCATTGACAGTTACTGTTACAGGGTTTTCTTTCACAAAAGTGTGACCCCACAATGCACCTTGCCGTATATGGAGTGAATCTAATCCGGAACTACTCTTTGAGATGGAACTGCTACTAGAAAGAGTCACTGTGTGGTGAAATTGCCGCTTAGATCAAAATGGGTTTCATCAGTCATAAACAAACAATTTATGAAGTTTTTGTCTTCTTCGGCCATTTCAATCATTTTTGGCAAAATTCCAGGTGAACAGGCGAATCCAGAGGGTTTAACTTGCTTGTAGTTTGGACTTTGTACCGAAACAAATTTAAGTCATCATAAATTATTCATTGTAATGGGCGCCTGCTAACTACAATTTACGCCGATAAGTTTCGAGTCGAAACGTACGGATTTGTCTGAATTGACAATGCTATAGCCGCGATTGTGTCTTGAACCCGAACATAGTGATCTCGATGGTACGGTCTTCGTGCGATGCTTCCAGATTCATCAAACATGTTTACCCACCTCATAATGGTCCATCTACTGGGAGGACTGCCGCCAAACTCTCGCCTAAATTCTTTTTGAACGGAAATGAAGGACTGCAAAGCATGGTACAGCTGCGCTATCCAAATCCTTTTTTTTTTTGTTATCTCAAGCATTTATTTGAATAAATCTAAATAAAAAACCTGGAAAATAAAAAACAAATAAACCAAATATTCACACAGAGAAAAAGTTCATACGTTTTGTGTTTGTGGCAGTTCATATATGCATAACTATTTGTAAAGATAGTGGTTTTATATGCAGACTGCCCCTATAATACCGAGTACTGGCTATTTGAAATCAGTAGTGAGTAATTTGTTTCGATTATCTGTCTTATTCAATAAAAATGATTTTATGGCAAATTAAGTAAATGTAAAAAAATGTTCTTTAGAATTGCTTTAAATCAGACTGTCTGCATTTACAATTCATTTCGAACAACCTGGCAAAACGGAATTTATTTTTTCAATTGTTAGAGTTCTGTAATCTTTGATTTTCCTTCAAAAATTCCACAAGCACGATTTGTTGGCGGTTTGGCTTTTGTTTTTTATTTTCGAAAACGTGCAAACCTTCTTCCTCTTTTCCAATTCGGTTTGTTAATGAGGTGAGTTGGTGATACCGCCGACAGACTCTACTCTTAATTTTTTCCGTCTGAAGTATTCTCTAAACTGCCTGCTATGTGGTTAAGGTGTAATGAGTGTGTGACGGAGTCGCTGGATGATAAACGTTGCTCTTCCGCTGTCAGAGTCTTCTGGATAGAACTTGGCGCAAGTTACCCAGATAACGGCTAGAATAAAATTTTTTGGCTGTTACGAGCAGTACGTAGAAAAGAATTTAAAGCGATCCTATGTTCTGCACTGTCTCTTAAGTACTTCACACCAGTCCCGACAATGTTTCAAATAAATGGATTTTCCACCTTAATTTTAGTCGCCCTTTCTGCGTCTACCGTTGATTTCACTGTCAAAGACTTTTTTACTATAGCATTGCATTTCGTTGCAAACATTGTGTTAAAACATGTCCAAAAATGTTCCAGAGTCGGGGAAAACGCAAACCAAATTTTAATCAAATATGCGCCATATCTTTTTAATTATTATGTTCCAATGATGGAAACCTTTTGCAATGTTATCCGAGTATTTGTAGCCAATAAGTTTCTCCGACATGTCTTGTCAAACTCTTTTCTATAGAGAAAAGCTGTTTTATCAATTTTTTTTCCTTCACCGAAAAGTTGCCTTTAAGCACTCTACTGCTAACATTACATTTTTGTAATATTTTTAATTTGCAATCAAATTGTACCGTAATTATGTGCTTCGATGCAAGGCAACCTGGTGCCAATCATGATTATCTGGGAGCAGAACCTTGAAAATGACGAAATGCTATAAATTTCCGGGCGTTGTTGAGCATTGCTTTATCGAATAGAAAAATGGGCCTCGAAGACTTCATTATGACCCAGAAAAAGCAACAAAAATAATTGACTCTGTTTCTCCACTTAGGAGCACATTTTATAACGGTGCAAAACCGGGAATTGTCCAATAAGACGATTAAATTTATAAATGGGTTGAGTTTTTTTTCTAATTTTCTTATGCAGTTTTGTCTCTTGGCAGAGAAAAACACCTGGCGCCAAATAGCGAAAGACCAAAAAAAAATATTTCGAATAATTTATTTTCTGATTCACGATATCAGGCCCTCAGAAATTTTCACAGTTATTCAAAAATTGTGTCTGTAAGAATGATAATTTTGCAAATATTTAACTTGCGAGACCGGAAATTGACACAAATCAAAACTATTTCCGGGTTTGATCTCGTTTCGGTAACAGTTCCTGGCAAATGTAAATGAAAAAGTTCAACACAAAATGGAACGTTTTTAGGAACGAGTTTTGTTTTAACAAAGAGAGGAGTACATGCATTACCAATCGTAGACCTGAATTCAATTAATTAATAATTAAATTAATGTACTTGAAGAGCTTTTCCATGTTTATATGCCTAAAACGTTTGGGCCATAACTTCCAATAATCGAAGACACACTACGTATACACATCATTCTGTGAAAAGTCCACAATGGCCAGTTTCCGTTTTGTTCACACAATATATCATCTTCTCAGACATTAATAATGGTTTTTAAATATGATTACAAATCAAATCAAATCTCAAGCGCATAAAACAAGTTCAAACATTACATTCTCCGTCAAATAGAAAGATACCCACTCAATTCCATCATAAATCCAAACAAAGTCAAAAACGCAGATATAAAACGAATATAATTCGCAAAGATGACACAGGAGCGATATAATTGTTTAACAAGCGTTCACAACTTTTCAAAAGTTGTTAACAAACGAGATTGTGATGCTGCCGACGGTGCCTTTGCTGCCTTTGTTTATAATGCTGCCGCTATTCCAGCAGCATCAAAAACTTTCCATTTTCGTTGGCGGCAACGAGAAAAATTCTTTGCGTTTCTACTTACATTGATCGTTTACTTCGACATTGACTCCTGTCTAAGAGTAGCGATAAACATCCAATCGTCTGTTTGTTATTAGAAGTAGGGAATGCGATATTCCGGAAAAGTATTGGAAATTTACGGAATCCCGAATTAATCCAGATGAAAACTGTTTAAGTAATGGCATTAAAATTGAAAAAAGTGTCCTAAAACAGTAAAGCTTTATTCTCGCCCTTTACAAAAATTCGACTAATATCCAATTCATACATATGAATGTATTAGACTACATACACAATACAATACATGAATACTATGATCGTGTATTATTTTATTTATTTTATTCAGCAATTATATACACTATCATTATATATATACTAGCTTTACTAACCACAAGTATATGGAAATATTTACAGAAGACTGAGTTTTATAATCGGGCCTTATGGTGGACAAACTTTCTACACTATGTATCTTGAAAAGTTAAACGTTTTGCTTATAATATTGATCCAAATGTGTGTAAGCAGCATTAATCGGGATCTAGCGATAACAAGTCGTTAGGTTCTGACCAGCAAATGCTTTGAATTAATCTACAATATTGCATTTAGTACAATTGAATAAATGAATATATAGTTTAAATTATGTACATACAAATGGAGAGCAGCAGAAATGGCGTTATTCATTCTATTTTTTACATTTTACCATGCAGTAAAATCATATTTTAGTTTTCTTTTTCTTTTATTATAATGTGTTAATTACACATGACAGACTTTGACGGAATGGTTAGTACAGGCGACTATCGTTCGCATGATCGCAAGTTCAATCCCGCATACAGCCACCAATCATTATTTGAGCGGCGG
>JAHXMU010000481.1:1112202-1144658 GCA_019455685.1 Philornis downsi
TTACGATTCCTCGTAATCCTCTGCTAACATTTTTAGCGATTTGACACGCCAAATTTGAAATAAATTCTTTATTTGATATTTTTATCCATAGTAAAAATTGTAAAACTCATTTAAGGTGATTTAACAAAATCGAACAATTTAGACAAACTAATCACACTGAAACTCCACTTCAGTGCGGAGAAATGCGCAATTTTGTGAGATATTAAGGAAGTGGTTCATATTTAACTGCTCCCAAGGGTCAAACCATAAATTTTGCATCGTATTTTCAGTTAATGAAACACTGAAAAAACACCTGCATTGGTAAACATTGAGGGAGAGTGTTTATAAGAAAGAAAAAATTGATTAAAATGTATGTTTTACGCGAAAAGTTGGAACGCTTGTCTCAACACGAACTACGTTTCCGGACTTCGTAGCCGATTAAGCCAGGACCGTTGTCCGTCTGGGTGAGCGGCTATAGGACATGGTAACTGACGTTATAATGCCCCCATGCAAATAAAATTTTACCACTTGTAACTTTCTGAAGCCATTATTCAGAATTAGAATTGGAATTACCAGTCGCAACCTTCTCTAGAATTGAGAAATCGAATTTACGTGATATTTGACAATGTGCAGTATTTGGTACAGATTAATATAATTCATGATGTTGTAGCAATTTAGTCCACCACTTCAGGTGCACGTTGAAATCTTAAACTTACATATATAACATGCATAAATACATGTCTATTAACATTGTAAAACACTATATTTTTCTTGCCCTGGAGGACTGGAAAAACTTCACATTTTTGCGTATAACTTAGTTACAGGTGCTACCTTACCGCTCACACAAATAATCTTAAATCCAAAAATAATGATTTTATTATAACTTTAGGATTACACTCATGATTCTACCAAAACTTTGTCTTCGGCAATTGTTCTTAAACTCAATTTTACGGCTCGATATGGCTGGCTAAATAAATATGCGCTGGGAACGATAACAAAACATTTTATCCCTCAGTTTGCCAGGAACGACCTGTATTGCAAATAGATGATGCTGGTTCATATATGGTTGCCACACAAGTGTACCGACTGAGCTTTTATTGTTTCTTCTTTTCATTTCAATTTTACAGTACAGTGCACTACAGTCAGTTGGGCTATTCCTGTCGGTCCAAGTTTAGATGTAATCTCCACACAAATGTAGCAGCACAGATTGACTTTAACAGTTTTCACTGGAATTTAATTATTTGTAGTATCTATTATTTTGTGAGTTCAGGTACGATCCCTATTGAAACTTGGCCACATGGTCCCATGTTTTATTATATTTCATAAAAAAATGGGTCTTCCAAGCTCTGTTTTATTGCATCTACTGGATATAGTTTTCAAAGCACACATATATTATGCTTCAATGTGACATAGTCGGATTACCTAATTCGATGGCCTGGTGATTTTTTTTTTTTTTTTTTTTTTTTTTTTTTTTTGAACCTGTCCTATTGATATTGCCGATATTGCTGTACAGTAAGAAAGACTTGTATATAGTGGGCTGTTGTTGTAATATAAAATGCAATCTATGCAATTGTTGTTGGTAGGTTGGTTTTGCGATTCTGCGCACCATAATTTTCATTTCATCCATGTTTTTCCATGTTTTGTCCATATTTTTATACAGCCCCGATGCATATGTGCCGATAAGATTGATTTTATCGCATGTGAAATCTATACATAAGTATGTCTATGGTTCTCACTGGAGTTTCAAATTCAATTTACGTGACGAGTTGCGGTCCCGCATGTCTGATTGTAATACAACTGCAGTACAACTTACAGATTTGTCGACTTAAGTCAGTTAATTCCTGATCTTAGATCATAAAAACATTACACATTATTTTGAGGAATAATTGATTATGCTTTCAACCGAAGCAAGTGTAATTTGACCAAATGTGTTTCATAACTTTAAGACGTTTGATCGTCCGTCTGTCTGGCTGGTAAACACGACCATCTTAATGAAACTTACTATTTAATATACCCTAATATTTTACCAGAGAATAGTGGAGAATTGTAAATAGACACACTCCTTCAGGCACCACTCACACAAATTTACTCTTTTTCCGAAATTAAATATTTTCCCAGTAACTCACAATTCGCAGATTGTAGTGAACTGCGTTTAAGTCTACTATTTTGATCTATAGTTTTTGAAAAGGTTTTGAAAATTCCCGTACAAATGACCGATATAACCCATACTATCTCAGGTTTTATTTTCTTTTGTACACGTTTTGCTTGACATAACCTCGTAAAAACAAGTCTGGTGCAATCAGGTCAGGGATCTTTGAAGCCAGCGGAAAGTGCAGTGGAGTGACGCACATCATGCATTTGGTGAGTTAAATTTTGTGAGTGAAAATGCGGGGCATTGTTTCGCCCAATCTAGTACTTCTCTTACAAATTGGCCAATTTGTAAGCCGCGGTTACATCAATTTTTGGCAAATGTCCTGCATTATAATGCTTAATAAAATTGTAAGAAAGCGATCGGATACCCACGTCTCCTCTGATAACTCCCACACAGATTACCTATTATAATCCCTTTACTCCTAAATTCATATCTTTCATTCAAACGCAGTAAATTTAGGAAGCTTAGGAAACTTAGGAAAAATCAATGATTCTTGTATAGGGTGGTGCATAAGTAACGCTAAGATTTGATCAGTGAATATATTTTTTGGTTGTCTTGGAAAATTTATGATGGAAAATTTATGATGGAAAAGCTCAGCGCAGAATAAAGAACCAAAGTTGTTCAATTTTAATTTAAAAGTCAGCATTCGATTATTCAGATCATATCGAAATTTCTTTCATGTTCGAAATGCTCCTAACGCTCCAACAATTTCCCAATTGGTTCAGCGTTTTGGGCAACAAGGGGCTGTCTGTGATCTTCCGCGTGCTGGAAGACCTCGTGCAGTTCGAAATGAAGTGACCATTGCTCGAGTGCAAGCAAGTATTGAGGAAAACCCCGAAACTTCCACCAGGCGACGTTCTCAGCAGTTACAGATGTCTGGGCGGTCTTTGCAAAGAATTTTACATATGTTGCATCTTTTCCCATATAAGATGCAATTGGTTCACGAGTTAAAACCAAATGATGCACAAGAATGCATTCAATATAGTCACCGTTAACGTTACCTTTATAACATAGAAGCGAAGGTCTTCAGAAGGTTAAAATTTTTGTCCTTTTATCGTGTTTTGATTCAAAGTATTTTAATAAAATTTACCACACCTCTTCTGGCACCCGTCACACTATTGCAATGGGGGAAAACATTGGATCCACTCACCTGACGTTGGCGTCCATATTCCCCTTCAAGAGCAAACATGCGGTACGGAGTTTTTTGAAATTCGTAAAAAAATAGTCTGAAAACGGACAAATCAGGTACCACCGGCCAGTTCAAACGAGAGGATGGAACGCGCTAAGAATGAATTTTTCAAAATTCGAACCTACAGAGTAAATGTGCGATAGGAAGAAATTTTCAAATTCGAAGGGGAATTTTGGTAAAGATATTAAAATGGTATCGGCTGGATTAAACGGGTAAACTCAGAATCATTACCGACAGCAGTTGACTGAAGGCACGCTGGGATTGTCCTTCCCATGACGCATTCACTTAGAGTGAAATTAGAAGTAAGCATTCTCTTATAGAATATAATGAGAATAGAAACTTTCGAGTTCAAACAAGAAATAAATGCACAAAAATTGAACCAAACTGGATCTGAAGGCTGAAACTGAAAAGATAGAGAAGGGATAAAAACGATGTCTTTGTCTAGGCAAAACACTACCTATATACTATACATATACATACGTACTCTTATTTTCGTATGTAACAGATACATAGATTATATTAACTTACCTAAGTCGCAGTGGATGTCCAACTGCACTATCAGATAACACTTTATCGAAGGAAGGTAAATATCTAGGTCAGCTACCAGAAAAATATCGCAGAGGCTATTTATCCATATTACTTTGTATACAAAGTATATACAAATTCTGCAATCCTAATTTCGTTCTCGCCATTCCGCTCTCAAACCATTGCCTCCTTTCTCATAAGAAATGCCTATCTACGATACTACCGAAACCTTCGTCATGAGAACTTTCTTTGGGAGTGCTATTATAGGAGCGTCGATCCCACAGTAGGTAAATGTTTTTACTTTGATTTCTAATGAAAGTTAATGTTTCTACAGTAATTTCAGTTACGTAAACTGATTCGTACATACTTCACATCGGGTATGGGATAAATCAGGTAATCGATATGAGAAGCACCTAAAGGGGCGCAGTTACTTTGTCGATTATGCCAGATACCACTAATTAATATAGGGGGTCCGTCGGAAGGTATACTAATTTGTTTTGCCGCCATTTTGGTAGACATTAATCTTGACAGGTCATATTTGGCAGTCGTGAAGTACAGACGTAGCAATTTTATTATGAAAAAATAGACGATAAACCAACGTGTTTTAATCGTTGAAACATTTTATCAAAATCAATCATCGATTACTGTGACGATGAGAAAGTTACGTGAAATTTTTGGGAGAAACAACGTGCCAACAAGACGCACTATTTATCGAGTAGTAAATTATTTCGAAGAAAGAGGGTCTGTAGCTGATAGAGCCGAGCATGGGCCACAACGTACTGCAAGATCGGCTAAAAACATTACTGCTGCTCAAGAAAGTGTTCAAAACAATCCATCAACCTCAATTCGACGCCGTGCTTAGGAGCTTGGTCTTCAAAGAATAAGTTTGGCCACAATTTTGCACAAGGATTTGGATTTGTTTCCATTTAAGTTTCAGTTGACACAAGACCATTTACGCTTCCTTACATATGCCAATAGGCCAATAGGATGTTACATCTTGCCCATGACAACCCCGATTTTCATGAAAAAATCATAATGAGTGACGAGGCACATTTTCAAATAAAAGTGGGTATGTGAATAAACAGAATAATCTGTTCTGGGCCATGGAAAACTCTCAAATTATACATCAGTCACCTTTGCATTAAAAGTGACAGTATGGTGTGCAATTTGATCAGTAGGAATCATTGGACCTTACTTCTTTGAAACAGAAAACTGCATAACAGTAACTGTCAATGATTGAAAACTTTTTAACGCCACAACTGAATCCTTTGGGCATGATTAACATGTGGTATCAACATAACATAACAAGTTCCATAACAAGTTATTTCAAGAAATGATGATGTTGATTGACCTCTACGGTCGCCTGATTTGACTGCTCCGGACTTCTTTTTGTGGGGATATCTGAAAAGTAAGGTTTATTCTAACAAACCAGAAACGCTTAAGCAACTCAAGCAAAATATTCGTGATGAAATTAATGAAATACCGCGTGAAATGTGTGAGAATGTAAAATTAAAAATGAAAAATGAAGAATGAAAAATGTGCTCAAAAGGGCTCGCATTTGCGAGGCCAACAGAGGCGGAAATTTATCTGATATTGTATTCCATACATAATTGCCGACATTAAATAAAACATTTATCAATATAAGATCCATTCTCTTTCATTTAATCAAAAATTACAAACAAACATAATTCCCGACGGACACCATGTACAATGAACAAATATGTAGATTGCAGGTCTATGAATTGGTAGTTACAAGGAAAAATTAAATTTCGGAAATCAGTCAAATTTTCTGAAATTTACCAGAAGAAGTGTGGCAATGTGGTTCATTTATATTCTTAGACACTACCTTGCAAACTAGGTATTATGAGTTACAAGGATAAAATGTAATTTAGGAAATATGGCAAATTATGTATGAGATATTCCAAAAGGTGTGTGACAATACGATTCATTTTCGCTGTTAGGCATTACCTTACCAAACTCTTTACCTGTACCAAATTTGATTAAAATTAATGCAACTGAGTAAAAGATATGAACTTAAGAATATATGAGTTAAAGGAGGTACAAGGAGGGTTGGAGTTAACCAATGGATTTCGTTAAATTTTACCAAGAATTGCAAAAAAAACAGTGGACAAAATTTCGGGTCACCTTAGTCTACGAATTAAAGGATACAGGTAAAAGTTGAATTGCAAAAAATCGGCATATAATGTATGGGAGATGCCAGAAGGAGTGACTCGATATAACTTACGTATATTTCTCGGGAACGATTTGACGATATTGAGAAGCTTCATAAACGTTAACGCAGTTATCGTGCCTACATATCCGACAGCCAGACGGACAGCGCTCAATCGTCCTTCTGAATGTTACATTTTTACCGTATCAAATGGTATAGACGTTCATTCCTGCGAGTGAAGGTGTGAATGAAACGAATTTTGATGAACGTCAGTTGCTTTCTGCTTTGTTCACATTCTTTTCTAATGTTGCTGTACACTGACATATTTCGGTGAGTAGCGGAATTTCGTTTCAGACCAATACCAGCTTTCGATTAATTTTTTTCTGAATTGTTTTGTATAGAGCACCACAATGGTTAAACAAGTTTTGATTATTGCAATTACTTAACAAACTAAAAACGCTTAAAATATAATAGTATATTTTTCAAATTAAAAAGGATCCACCGTTTAATCGATCTGACGAAAATTGTTTGGTGCGAAAACCTACTCAAATTTTTGACAAATTGTATTAAATCAGTTGGCGCTTTCCGATAACATGCAATTCGCATCAAATGTATGCCATATTTATATACCTATACATATATCCATATCCGGCTACGACCTCCAGCCTTGCCTTGTATCAGCTTCAAATTCTAATCAGCAAATCATCATTTTTAACCACACAGCATTAAATTACATTGTTTTAAAGATCAGGTAACGGTAAAAATGTTGCGATTATTTTTCGAATTGATTTAAGTCTTAATTTAGATTAAGAACTTTGTATATATTTTATATTTATGCCATATGAAAAATTATGCTCTATAACGCAATTGTCTGCAACCCCTGAATAAGAATCGTTTCATGGTACAAATTTGTTCAACTTCGTAAAAGTGTTTACATTGCATTTTATTCTGTTTCGGTTATAATATTTTCGAGAGACCGTATTTAGAACGGAAGACCCTTTAGTTAAATAAGAAGCTAATTTAAAAACGTCTTAACACAGCCAAAATGTGTAAAATATCTAACGGTGAAGGGGAAAAAATAGAAATTGCATTCTCAATTCTATGCAAAATAGTCCCAAAGAAACAGATAGAACTAAAAAAAAATTCATTTTATAGTGGCTTTTAGACCCAAACGTTTTCTTCATTTAATTGCTTGTGCCTCGAATTTTAAATTAACCATTTGATATATTGTAATATCTACGCTTTTGTAGTTCTACAAGTTGCAGAATTATTAAAAAACGCTCTTGATATATAGACCTAAATGTGTCAAAATTCTACTTAAACAAGTTTTGAAAATTGAACATTAGTCACCATTGAACCAAAAAATGTATTACGTTATATGCCAGTGTCACTGGCATTTTCTTTTAATTGTTTATGTGTTCTACTTACCAAAAATTTGCTGTCTATAAAACCTGCCTTCTTGGAGGTCCAAAGCCGTACAAGAATATGAAATGACGTGTCCACCAACAAGATACACTACAAGATTAGGAAAACAGCAACCAACAACATAAAACTAAATTTTACGACCGTGTTTATATAAATGTTGACAAATTAAAAGTTTTAACAAACTAAAACAATCTTTTTTTTTTTGAATTGTTAAGTTTTTAATGTGGTGAACAAATATAACAATATGTTTCTCCCTTTGATGTAAACTTTATAAAATAATCAGTGATGAGGCTACGTAATAGTCTTTTAGATATTGTTTCCAAACAATAATTGTGGGTCATAAAAAAAGTTTGGAATTAATAGATTAGCAGACAAATGGTGAACTTTTGTTTTTATCGGTCATAAAATCGTAAGTTTATTAATACATGTCTTTTTGTTGAGACCAAAGATTTTCTTTTAGACGATTTTGTGTCATTTAATATGCGTGTTAATAAACACTAAAGCATAGTGTTATACAATATTCTATAATAATTATCATTAATATGACTGTAACGATCATCTTATACGATGTTGATAACGTTTTTAAAAGATTTCTAATGTTATTCGGAAAATTGAAAACGGAAAAATATAGTATCAACACCAGTTACACAAGACATACGAGTGTTACCTGAAGAAATGATGTGCAAACGCTTAAAGGCTAACAAGCGCAACAATTATGGCATTTGATTCTTAGTTTGGACGGACGTTCTAGTCACATTTTTAGGTATGGCTAGGATTCAAATATAAGTGTCTATAAGCATTCCTAGTTAAATCTGCATACAATTTATAGAATTATATACTATGTAAAATCTTTCCTTCTTGTAGTAGGACGAAGCGTTAATAATTGACAATGTTTCTTATACTTTCACCCGGACCGATAAAACCGTATGAATTACGGAAAATAGACTGTATTTGTTTCTATTTTATTACATAATATTTCTAATAATAGTAATGTTTTTAAGTATCGTAATTTGAATTTATAAATTTTCAATTTAATTGCATTTACGGAATACCCAGAAGGAAGCTTTTTTGTTTCTGTATAAACTTATATCGTTTATATTTTATTGAATTATAAGAAAAAACTTATTACTAACTATTCTAGGAACAAAATTTGCCTTAATGAATTTTTATCCATAAAGTACACAAATGTACTAAATACGTAAATGAATTGCCAACCTAACTTTATAAATGAAATCATTATGAATTATCCTGAATCTAAAATCTAACATCGCTAAGCTTCGTGGGAAGTTCGTGGAACCAGCATCGGCCACTTAACTTTTCTAAGCCTACTGGTGAGCACTTCTCTACTCTAAAAATAAAGCATCTTGAATTGTAATTAATTCGTTGGTTTTTTTATCTGAAACTATTTCTTTACAATCCGCAACTTGCATGTAATTTCTCTTCTTCTTTGAGAAATTATGTGTACAAGACAATTTTCTCTTCCCACAGCCAATGACATTTCCCTAAGTACGAAATCCACTACTTGAAAGGTTTATCTAAATCTCACAACCAACTAATTTTTCATCCAACCGCACCATTCCCGCTACTCGGAAATGGCTTCTCCGCCTTCATCGCTATCCCGCTTACTTCCATAGCCAGTTTCGTACTCTACACCAGTACAGTTTCGATTAAACGTGCTTGGTCCGTCTGTCAGAAAATACGATAACCGTCGTAAGCGTGTGTGGAACTTCATGAAAATTGCCACAGAATAATATTTTTCCAGATGGTAACGCTTCCCATACAAATTGACAGATTTGCGGAAATTAATTTTTTTTTGTTGTGTCTCCTTATTTGCTCTTTTTGTTTATTGTATTTATTGCTACTGATCCCGCTTTAATCCACATATGCTTAGCTTCAAGCAGTCGTTGGTAATACTCGTATATCATTTGATACGACCAAAAATGTAGCACCCAGAAAGAAGCACATAAAATACTAAGAATAGTTTTACCTAATGCGTTTCACGACTTCTTAAGTCGATGGTGCAATGCCAGTTTGTCTGGCTGGCCGGACACGATGGTGGCCATAAATCTTTACGAAACTTGTCAAAACCTTTTATAACAAAATATTTTGATCGTAGCCGGAGATTGTAAATTAGCAAATCGATCCACTTGTTCCGGTACTTCCCACACAAATTGATCGTATTTGTCAAATAGTATTTTCATTGCATACCAAAATGTTGGTGGACTCTATACTAAACTTTCCAACCTGCATGAAAATAGTTTTGATTTAGATTACGATATTATTGCTTTTATCTTTTACCGAAACTTGGTTACAACGTATGCTATTCGGAAATTATATCTGATAATTTTCAGACAGAATTGGGAAAACCCGTAATAAAGTCTCAACAGCAGTCCGTACTAAGTTCGCAGAGAATTTTGTTGATTTATTTAATGGAAAGATCAATGTTGATTTATTTAATGTCCTGACGTTGCTATTTTGGTATTTGTGAATGTCCTCTCTTCTGTTATTCAAAACAGTAGCATTCTTATGTAGTGTGATGATGCCAAATTATTTTGTAGCTTTATTAAACTCCAGAATGATGTTCACCTTTTTGGGGAGTGTTGCAGAGTTAACTTAATGTAGATTAACCTTAAAATGCGCAAACATATGGCATTTTAGTGGGGTTAAGGAATTGCTCCCAATTATTTTATTGGCAGAACTCTGTTGGTTTCAATTTCCACATTCTTGCAGTGTTTGTGGATAGGGAAATGTATTGCTTTGGCCATGTAAGTACGTCGAAATGGCAAAACTTTGTGTAATCATTCATTTGACAACTTCAATCTACTTTCTTGTTTTCAATCTACTTTTTTTCGTTCTTGCTGGCAACATCTTATTACATAATAGACCAAAGTCCGGAGCTCGAACCTCCGAACCTCTCTCCGATATGGAGAAATTTATTGACTTATAATTCCCTATAAGTTCTCAGAAAAATTGACCAAGTAAACGTACCGCTTTCTGAACCTTTATACAAATTACTGACTTAAGACTGAATTCAGTATAATTTGAAAATTTCAAAATGTCTGCGCATGGTGGATTAGGTTTTAAGAATAAAAACGGAAGACATTGTCACAACCCTTCTGGGACCTCTTATACATACAAATTACCAACTTAACGCAAATATTTGTATGTATTTTCATATTTTTTCGGTAGCTGTATTGAATTCAGCCAACCCCACTCCCCAAATATTCCTATAATCATGTCTTTCGTTCAACTGCACTAAATTTAGTATAATTTAACATGTGTCATGGATTTAGCGAATATAATTTGAGAAGTTTTTACTCGATTTGCCGTTTACCTAGTCCTAGTCCTACAATTCTTACAGATTTCGTAAACTCACTAGTCGAGGCAGACAGCAATAGCAAGAAGAATAACGGATATGGTGGAATGTATGTAAATAAAATTTACGCTCGTGCACAATCATAGACCAAATTAAAAAATCGACGTAAAAATACGCATTTACAACATCCTATATTTTTGCTAAATTAGCTCTTATTTCATAATCTCTTCGCGAATTTTTGTGTTTGAAAGTTAAGTTCTCTTACAAAAAAAAAGGAAAATAAATTTATTAATATATAGAAGCTAATTTATATTTCCTATGTTTATGTTCAAGTGCGAATGCATTTTTAACCATATTGTCCGGCCATTGTAAAGTCGTCCTACTTTTAAATTTCCGTGTACTCGTATATACTTCTTTGCGTAAGTCCAATTTTTTACAGCTCTATGAACAATATGTTTACACATTTTTTGATAGCATTATTGGTGACAGACTGTTAGACGCAGATAAAGCAATGATTCTGTCTTTTTGCTGCAAGAAGATGTAGCCAACAGACAGAGGTTATCCTATAGTGATAAAAAAGGAGAATTCTAACCGTTTTAAACCCCGTGGCCAACTTAAGATTTTGTAATTTTAACGAATCGGTACTATTTAAATAAATGATATTAGTTTTAGAAATACAGGGTGGCTCCCAAATCGTGCTACTGTCAACTGTAAATTGGGACCGTATTTAAGTTTATGTTGAAACAGTTTTTTCTACCCAAAACTGCGCCAATGACGTGTCCGTTTCAACTGCATTTGGTTCCAGCAAGATGGAGGAGCCTCAATGAAAATTCCCAAACAAATTAATTAATTAATTCATTGCACCTGATTTTTTTTATGGGGTTATGTCAGGAAAGAGGTATACAAAACGAAACCATGGAATTTGACTGAATTGAAAAAGTCCATTAAATCAATAATTGAGGCGATCCCGGTCAACCTTCAGGCCGAAATTACTAATTTTCTGACCAGATGCCGCATATACATACATAAATGAGCATGGAGGTCATTTACGATCTATCATCTGCAAACCCAATTAGATACATAAAACAAAATTTAATTTTCTATACATTAACAAAACAAGTTATTCCTGTACTTAAGTTGTACTTGCTTACTTACTAAACTTTCTTACTTAAACTTATAACAAAGTTAAGTTTTGAACTTATATCAAAAAATATCATTTCTGCGGATGAAGAAATAATGAACATTCGAAATTGAGGCTGTACTAATTTTAGACTACTTAAGCGTATACTCGTACATTGAAAACCAGCTTCACTTTCAGCCGACGTTATTTCACGTTAATGGAAAAGTGTGCTGGGTTGCAGAAGGAGCGCGATTCAGCTCTTATCAAATATTGTTCGAAATTAGCAAACAATAAAGAAACTAAATTACAGCCTCCCAGAGGGATATGCCTAAGGTACCAAATGTCTTTTGACCAAATATATTTCGAGATTTTTTGAGCGACCGGCTGACCGATAGACTAGATAACTGCCGTAAATCTTTATGAAACTTCTTCAAATTTTGCAAAGTTTGATGTTTTAGCAGATGGTTGTCGAAGCGCTACCACGGCTTACCCCTCTCGGCACCACAAATACACCCATTCTGTTTTTCCCAAATTAAATTATTGCCCTGTAAATCATAGTTCGTAGATCGCAGTAACCTAACTTTTTTCATTTGTACAACATTATAATACATGATAAAATTTGGAGAAATCTTCTGAACGAGCTCGCCATTTCTTAGGTACCAGAACATACCTTACAAAGTATCTTATTTAACCCGTGTATGTCTATACTAACATATTTTATTAATTGTAATAAATTCAGCACAGCTCAGGAAGCATATTAATTTTATTGAACTTAGTTCTATTTCGCAAAATTCTATGGCGTTCCTATAATTTCTTGGTGAAAGGCAGCAAGTTATAAGTTATAATAAATTAGTTCGGTAAGCGACAACTTTATTTGCCAGCATTTGTCGATAAGAACGTAACCATTTAAAACGTCCCTTTCTTTTATACGTGATAAAATAGTTTTTGTTAAATCCGCATATAGCAAAGATTGAAGGGGGAGTGGTTAGCTCGTTCAATTACGGTAAAATCAATTTATCTTTTCATTTGCATATTAATTGTATAAAATTAGAATTATGGGCAAAAACAGAATGTTATCAAATCCGTCATTTGTTACGAAGGTTATCCGAAAGGATAGATTTACTACCTAAAGTTCCAGGCTAGGGTTTAGGACGTTTCAAAACTCTTGATCAAAAAAACGTTTTTGGTTAAAAACCTTTTGTTTCAATTTTGCATCAGTAAAACTTGTTGTACTACGAAATGTGAAACGTTAAGGGTAGCCAAAGTTAAACCGGTAGTAGTGTGGAAGGTAATAGAAAGAACGTGGTTAGTTCGACTACTTACAGGTTTACAGAAGAGTATAGGAAAAAATTAGGTTTGTACAGATATTTATAAAATTATAACAATATTAGTATTTTAGGGTTTTAAGTATTCATATATAAATGGCTACCACTTTCATTTGGCGTGTTAGATGTACAGAATATCAAAATTGACCAAGTTTATATTACTCTAGTACAGCAGTTCAAAATTGCACGTAAAACAGTGATTTTTACCAAATTGATCATGTTACCTCCCATATACAGAAAGAGACATTGGCTTTTTGCTAAATATTCAATCCCAAAACACGATTTGGGAAAATATTACTACTAGGACATTCTCATAAAGATAGTAGTCTGATCTATACACGCATTTAGAGAAAAATATCTTTCATTCAAGAATTGGGTCTCATCAATGTGAACTTTTACTACATTTTATTAATGAGACAAATTTGACTAAACAGTTTACTTGCACATTAACACATTGATGCCACAAACAAACACATGTCACAAACTTTACAAGCATTTGTTATTTCGATGGGCTGTCATCAGTTTCACCACCGGCTACGATCTTATCGTACGAGGATAACTATTTATGTTGTGCGCCAGGGCATCCGCAAGTATTGTCAGACGCCAACTGGCATTTCTTTGCACTTGAAGGTTTGACTTTACGACCATGAACTTTGACGACCATGAACTTATTCAGAACTTTTTGTTACATGAGCACAATTTATGTTGACTTGAAAATTGTGTCTCAGAAAAAAAAACATTAACTAGTGAACATTTTCGAGGGATCATTTATTACTATTTTCGATGTGGATTATCAGGTCGTCATTGAGTACGTGATCATTAAGCCGAAAAAAGTGTTTCGAACGTATTCGTAACTGTGTAGGTCATAATGGAGAAAATGTACATCAAATTCAAACTGAATCAATATGTGCTCCGAGTTAATATACAATATCATATTATGTCAAATTGAATACGGAAGTACCAGAAACGAAGAGGTTATCCGGTCAATTAAATTAAGTTATTTTAATAAAAATCTCAGTCATTTCACTGTACACGTTAGGGTTTACGGGGGAACAATCAAAATTTTGCTAAATAGGTCAATTTGTATGATGATTGGTATGAAGCAAAGTATATATGGGTCAGATCGGCTACTTGCCTGGGAGGCACAAAAGAGGCACACTTATTTAATCGATTTCCTCAAAATTTTTCAGCTGCTGTAAAGGAAGACAATTAACCAAAAATTATATTGTTGCAGTTTACGAATTAGGATTTACAGGAATTGTATTCCAGTACCAAGAAGGGCGTGACAATGCAATCCATCTTCATTTTCAGTCGCATCCTAACCAAACCCTTGATTTGTGTCAGATTTGAGTGAATTTATTGTAATATAATTGGAGATATGAGTCTAACAATACATGAGCTAAACCGGCCATTTGTATGGGTGACACCAGAAGGGGCGTGTTTAGCTAATCAATTTTTCTAAATTTTAGGAAAAATGTTAGGGCAATATAAGGACTAAATATGCAGGACACTACAATGTATATGTTGGTAGCTACAGGGACAAATTTGAATTTGGAAAAATCGGAAAACTTGTATGGGAGGTGCATTGCGTTTTCATTTCTAAAAACTACCTTTATACTCGTAAGCCATTAACGTGTGCCAAATGTTTCTGAACTCAGTACAACCAAGTAAAAAATATGAACCTAAGCATATTTGAGTTAAATCGGAATCTTATATGACAGGTGCCATTAGGGGCATGATTAACCGATCTATTATTACAGATTTCCTTAAAAATTAGAGACTAAAACTACAAACAAAAATTCATGTCGCTAAGGCCTACGAATTATTTGTTACGGAGAAAAATTGTATTTCAGAAATCGCCTAATTTCTATAGTACATATAGCCGATCTGGCAAAATATTAGACTGTGATAAATTTACAAAAGTCTAATAAAAATTTACGGCAGTGTAGTACCTACCAGCCAGATAGATAGGTATCGCTCAATCAACTTAAAAAGAATATTTGGAACCTTAGGCGTTTTCTTCTTGGTGTCAAATTTGTGTCGCATCAAATATTATATACATTTATTCTTACAGTTAAGGAGATAAAAAATATCAGTATTTTTATTCTTAGGCTCGCAATATATGTAGTTACCCTCGTAATACAATAAATCCAGCTTTTTAAACCCGATTTATTGACAGAATAAACTACATGCGTCTGTCAAGAAATATCACAGACAACAGCAAAATGTCTAGCATCAGTGAGAAGCTGAAATCGCAGCAACATAATATGTTGCTAAAGCACGTTGTCGTAAACGCGTCATCAAATTGGCGCAGTTGATAGGCAACGGCACACAGCAACGTCAACGAGGCAAGATACAAAGAAATGAAACGTGCGTCAATTATGTTGCCTAAACATCAGTTTTAATGAACTCTAAACTTTTACTGCATTTAAGTCAATTTTGTCGCAAAACAAAAATATCAACGCAGGGATCAAGCCATTTCAAATGTCAATTGGCTGAGCGATATGTTGTTGGAGGTTTTCTTAGACAATAATGCCTAAGACAACAGCACTTTGATTTATTTAGCCGAATTACATGGTTCTTGCGCATTTTTGTTGCCAGACTCCCATGTAACAAAATATAATCGCAAAATTACTGATGAAAATTGTTTTAGGCCAAATTCGGTTTTTCCAATACCGATCCAAAATGAGTGGACCGGCACAAAGTGGAAAAACGGAAGACTCGATTGATTAAATTAAAGAATAGGAGGTATAAATATTAGATATATTTTGAAAAATATCAGTTTTCAAAGGTTGAAATTGATGCTAGTGTGACCAATTTTTAACTACTGAACCAATTTGTCCCAATCGTGACACCTGTGCATCGTGAACGACGTACTGATTTGTCATTAGATAATTCAGCATGCTTAACGTTTCCTTCAATTATTCGTGATGTATTGATTTTACCCGTTTTTCGAACGGAAATTCGTATGCATTTAGAATTTTTCAATAATATGGGATGACGCCAACTATTTCAAAGCTGTATTCATTACTTGTATGGGCAAGCTTTCTCCTACTAAAACGATTTCTTCCAAATGTATCACTTGCCATACAAGTAGGCGTATCAAAAATGTCCTTTAACCATACATTGTATGGGGTATATCAAAAAAAAAAAAAAAAAAAAAAAAAACATTATTTTTAGTATTCTGTACCTTTGTATAAATGCCATCAGGTTACGTTAGATGGTATTCAAAAGATAAGATGTGATCAAATAACTGCTCAGACAATTTTCTCAGCATTATTTGAGTACACGTCACAAATGGGAGAATATATGCCAAATTTTAAGCTATTCTTGCATAAAGGTGAACACGCAAGCCAGATAGCTGAAATTGGGAATAGGTTTTGATACTGTAATAGCCAATCTCACGCAATATTCATTACGTCGATTTCGTTCCAGTAATTTTGATGGTGAATGTAAAAAAATGAATGAATTTCAATTAGCTTAATGTTAACAAAATCGATTTATTTCCAAAGTGGACGGTAACTGGTGATGAATAGTGGACCGCCTGCGTCAAACAAAAATGGTCGCAGTGATTGGCGATGAGTCGGCGTTAACGGCGGCCAAGTCAGGATTCACAATCAGGAAAGTTTTGCTGTTGGTTGGTAGGATTGACATTCAATCGTTAGCAGGACGCAGCTGTCCAGAACGACCAGCTGTGAATTGGCATTGAAACAACGCCAGGTGGCGCACATCGGTAGTGCCTCGCCAAAAGCATAACTTTATAATCCGGACCTGATACCAACAAGGTTTTTCAATATCAATCAATTACTACACCAGCAATTGGGTGTTTATATACAAAAATAATTTCTCTTGGCATGGTTTTAGTCCTTAAATCAGTAACAGTTTTCTTATTTGACGGCCCATGCAAAATTTTGCCTCCTAACATAAGCGGTGCGATCGGGAAAATGTTAAAAGCAATTCATTCGCAGGAAAATACAAGAATACTTTATTCCTCGAGTCTACATTGAATATAAAGCCAAACGACGAGTAAGTGGGTCTAAAAAGAAAATGCATGTATGCTCACTGAACGTGAGAAGCTCTACCACATCTCATTCATAAGATGCAAAGCAATTAGTTTTTAAAGGAGCGACCCTAAACTTCTTTCTTGATTTTAGGTTATCGAAAAAAATCTATAATATTGGTTAACTCCCCAAAAACGAAGGACGTAGACATCACTTTGTAAAGCACCAGAACAAGAGTGTTTAGCTCCTTAGAGTTAGAGTTAGAGTTTTCCGAAAAATTGTAATGTGAAAAATTACAAATTACAAAGCTACGTTTTAAAACAACACAAATGTAAAAAATTGCCCCCATATAACAAATTGTGTTACGCAAAGTAAAATACATAGACCATAAATACAGATATATTAATTATGTAAGCTAAAGATACCAGGAAATATTGACAACTTTTCCAAGACCCTAAGCGCAATCTCTGCGACATTTTTATGTAAGCATGAAAACCACTTTGTGTTGTCTTCTATGGCTGATATAGGGAGATAAGTTCAATCGATATCAGCAAGTGCGCATCAGCGGGGGATGTTCAGGGTGATGTGGGCAGTTGCTCCATATGCTGGAACCAAATGCTGTTGAAACGGGATACGTCTTCGACGCACTTCTAGATAAGAGAACTCTGATAAATCCAATGTAAATAAACAAATTAATACACTTTTTGAAACAAAGGGTTGTGAAGCTATGTGTAACATACTATGTTGTAATGTTATTTTCCAAACTTCTATCAAAATATAGTAAAATATATTTATGAAATTGCTGTTTGGCGTTCTCCCAATTCCCACTTTTACAATAGTCACTACACTATCAAAAAAAAAAAAAAAATGGTCATGCGCAGGATAATAACCGAAGACTCGAGTGGAGCAGTAAGCTTCACTGTTTTCTTAGAAGTCTGTAGAACATTACTGCCGAAAACGCTTGTAATTGTAATGCTGCTAACGTCAAATATTTCACCGAAAATAAGTTTTCGCAAATTAAATTAGTTTCACTTTTCTTGCCAATTCGGGTTATTTTTTTTTTTTTTTTGGGCAGTTAGGCAATTATTCTCCATTTTTGTTTTATTTTTTGAAGCACTTTCTTTGTTGTTGTTAAATTTAGAATTTTCAAATTGAAATGTTGCACATATGGCCATGCAACACAATAAATTTTCGTTTTGCTTTTAAATAATCTTGGCTTATCCCATGCCGTTTATTGCTCGAATGAGAAGGCACATGTATTCTGTCATAGTCAGATTTTTGACAAATAAAAATTGTCCGAGCATGTCATTTTTTATTTGCTGTTTGTTCTTGCGAATATTAACCAGATCCTTATATATATGAAGCAAATATTTGGTTAAAAAGATGTTGAGGCAGTTTTGGGATTAGTTCGAAAGGAACGGTCGTTCCTAACTATTCTGGCGCTTTTTTACCATATTTGATATAGGTTCAATATAATGAAGTAATTGATAAAATATGATTCGCCCAAATGATCAGAAAACAAAACGAAAGAGATTATAGGTAAAAATGGCACAATTTTGGTATTTAATGCTTAAAGGTAGTATTTTTATGTCATTTTAACGTCTTCTATCACTCTCCGATTTTTCATATATTCACAGCAGAATATTTGCATAAACCGAAAATATACTTTTAAATAACCGGTTTTGACCACCACAAAACGATGCGCAAAAAATCATCAGTTCCTTCAGAATTTGGCTGACCAATGAGTGCATCATTCACATTCCCGGACATTTATAAAAGCTTACACGAACGAGTTGTGGGAACTTCTTCGCCGCTGTTGATAATCGTCCAAAAATAAAAAACAAATTTGAACAAACAAATTTTTTATAGTAATTTTCGCGGAAAAGATGTATCAACTATGGACTACGAAGAGTAAGAGTACACATGCAGAAGAAATACATACGTATAAACTACTTCGTGGAAGTGTGGCCAGTCACGCGGTAGGTATCATCATGATGATCATCATCGGCAAATGATTTTAAATATGTTGATATTTTGTTCTGATTCACAGCTATGTTGTAAAAGTTAGCATCATGATTTGAAATCGCTCTAGCACTTGTAGTAGCACTTACAGTGTGATGTGGAAGAAAGGGAAGTGGCCGTGAGCATCACTAATCGATTGGAACAACACACAAGAGTGCTCATGAAATAAGCAAATTACCTTTCACTGTAAACGAGCAAACCGGGCAAGCGCAAAGCAATTCTGCAGCATCTGGATCATTTTCATTTAAATTATCCATTTAGATTTCAGATTAGACATATTTTGCGATTTTTTTTTTTTTTTCATTAGAATGGAAATTTAAATTAGGAATAATTGTTTAAAATGCTGTTTTTTAAACAATTTACTACTACTTACTATTACTGCCTATTGCCTATTAATTTCTATACAATTTGAATTTGATTTTAATGAAATATGAATACTATAAATTAAATGTATCTAATTAAATGAATTTGTAAAACTAACGGATACATTCGTTACTACTGTGAATTTGCTAAACTTCTTTTCTACAATTATGCCAAAATACTTCTATTGTGAATTAAATTTAGAATATTTCGAAGATGCAAAAGAAAACTATAAAAAAATGAAAAGATGCTAAAGCTTTTGCCCATCGAACGTACCATTAGTAGATAAAATCAGACATAGCAACCGATTTACCACTTCACTTGCAATCTACAGGCGAAACGGTGAGCATCCAAATAAAACCCACTTATTGGATAAAACTCCAATTCTGGTTTCTTTTACTTTTCCTTCCCACTTCTAATCAAATAATTATCAAATTGTAATTTCTCATATTTTCTGAGAAATTACAATGTTGCATACCAGAGTGTAAATTATGCATATTTACGCTTCTTTGGAAACCTCAATTCTTTGATCTATTACTCAGCTTACCAATCGAGTGCAGCATTTCATCTCTTTCATATTCCACTACCTACTCTCTTTAAATAAAAGAGTCAATTCTATACAATAATATTGAGTTTTCTTCAAAAATACCGGAAAATTGAGATTGCGGAAATTCAAGAGGTCAACAATGAGTGTGCACTTCATTTTAGCAGTAATGATTAGTTGCAAATAAATACGATTAAGGGTAAGGTTGAACATTAGCGATATTTACACAGTAAATGTTGTCTCTTTTCGAAAAGCTGATACCCAATTTTTGCGAGAAGTGCAGGATCATTTTTCCGTGCATTAGTGACTCGGGAGTAATCAGTTAACCCTAAACAAATGGCCTTAAACTTCAAAATGTTTGTAATTATAGCTTTTAAAATGGCTATCTGAATCCCCTTAATCTCATAACGCTCTAATGTTACCTTAAACACATTTTCCACATTTAGATTGTTGCCTTAATGCACAAATTACAAAATAAAACTGCTAAATTTTGCAAAGGCACATATAATGAGGCTATTTATTAGTCAGTCCACCTGATAGAGATATCTGCGCTGATTTTTAATTTTCTTAAATAAGGGCAGTCTTTATATGACTTAAACTAAATTATCTTCTTGTATGCCAGTTCATTAGTCGTTTGCAAAAGTTTCAAAGAAAAAGGGTTGTGGTTTCAACGTCAATGCAAAATGCCGTAAGAGTTCTAGTATGTTAATTTGTTAAGGCCCTCCGACATCTACACTCGTTAACCACTTCCAACAAGTTTACAAAACTGCCATTGAAATAGAGAAATCATATTAATTCCATACGGAAGTAAGCCCGAAAATTAAAATATTGATTGTAAGAAATTTTAGCCAATACAGGCTGTCCGTCGGGAAGGTCTTGACAGTTCATATTTGGCAGTTGCGAAGTAGAGACGTAGCAATTTTATTATGGAAAAATTACCGATAAACCAACGTATTTTAATCGTTGAAATATTTTATCAAAATCAATCATCGATTACTGTGACGATGAGAAAGTTACGTGAAATTTTTGGGAGAAACAACGTGCCAGCAAGACGCACTATTTATCGTGTAGTGAATGATTTCGAAGAAAGAGGCTTTGTAGCTGATAGGGCATAGAATGGACCGCAATCTACTGCAAGGTCGGCTGAAAACATTACTGCTGCTCAAAAAAGTGTTCCAAACAATCCATCCAGCTTTGAGCAAGGATTTGCATTTGTTTCCATTTAAGATTCAGTTGACACAAGAGCTTCTTCCACAAGACCATTTACGCCACCGTACATATGCCAATAGGATGTTACAGTTTGCCCATGATAACCACGATTTTCATGAAAAAATCATAATGAGTGATGAGCCACATTTTCATTTGAATGGATATGTGAATAAAGAGTTAAAAGTGACAGTCTGATGTGCAATTTGGTCAGGAGGATTCATTGGACGTTACTTCTATGATACTGAAAACGGCATAACGGTAACTGTCAATGGGGAGGGATATCGTGATATAAATGAAAACTTTTTAACGCCACAACTGCATGCTTTGGGCTTGATTAACATGTGGTGTCAACAAGACGGTGCCACATTACTGCGATACCTCTTTCCATAACAAGTTATTTCAGAAAATGGTGATGTTGGTTGGCCTCTACGGTCACCTGATTTGACTGCTCCGGACTTCTTTTTGTGGGATATCTGTAAAGAAAGGTTTATGCAAACAAACCGGAAACGCTTAAGCAACTCAAACAAAATATTCGTGATGAAATTAATGAAATACCGCGCAAAATGTGTGAGAATGTAATGAAAAATGTGCTCAAAACGGCTCGTATTTTGTAAGACTAACAGAGGCGGACATTTTTCTGATATTGTATTCCATACATAATTGCCGACATTAAATAAAACATGTATCAATATATGACCCATTTTCTTTTAGTTAAAGTTATAAGCAAACAAAATAGTATACCTTCCCGACGGACATCCTGTATATGTACATCGCTGAAGATGGCATACCTATCAGATCAGAGTAAGTGCAGGCTGGCGCACGAATCGTGCTACAGTGTAACAGTACCTGTCAATGGGGACCGTTAATTAAAAACGTTGGACTTTTTTTACCCATAATTACGCCCAAATAAATTGATATCTAGATAATCTACTTCCCGCTGACCGCGAAGGTCACCCGACCTGAATGTCTGACTTTTTTTATAGGGTCAAGCAATAGGTGCACAAAATGAAACCAAGGAATTTGACTGAATTTAAGTAGTCAATTAAATACAAATATTAATTGAGGCGATCCCGTAATGAATAATTCTCTGATTAGGTGTTGCATATGCGTGAATGAGTCTATCGTCTATCATATTCAAAATCAATTAGTTATATGAAATAAAATTGAATTTTCTATATAACAAAAAAAAAAAACAAGGACAAATAGATCATATTTTAGTGAGAATTGCCGTTAAATTGCAAACAATTTCATCTACAGGATAGGAATTTTCTCGATAGGAAAAGAAGTCACTTTACAGATACAAACTTGTTTGAATAATATGAATTTTCCCTTAACAACTTAGATAACTAATTTAATTGAAAGATAAATAATGAAATGAAAATGATTATTAAAAACAAATGGGCATGAAACTTAACACTGGTTTTTATCGAAAAATAGGTCGCAGGTGTACGCTTATTGGCATAAGGGGATCAAGTCGCATGATCTTGGTAGATTCGGGACCGATCCACATAATTATCGAACATACGGCGTTGTCAATGGCATATTTTTCATCAGTTCCCATTTTGTGCGGATGTGCGCAGAGCGAAATTAACTGCCTCAGATTATATTCTACACAATTACGACAATTCGTAAATGTCGTTGTCGAACGGGTAATTTTTTGGCTACCAAACGTCAAACATACGCTTGGCAAGGACGACCTAGATTATTGGGAAGGACCAAGCACATTGTTGCCATGAGAGAAAACTCATTTTAAAAAAGATTTATTATTTTGAGACATTGCTCGGCGTTGTAACTTTGCCGCGGTGATTTCCCGGAAATGAGCGTCCTGGAAATCCAATAATGCTTTTTCTATTTTTGAGTGCTTCTTGCCATCCTAAAAGCTCAAATTTTATATTAAGGAACCTTCAGCGAATATTTATTTATCTTTGTATGCTAGAAAGTTATTATATTAAAATTTTTTATGCATATAGCCTCGAAAACACAAACATAAACACAAACTCAGAAGGAGCCGTCTAAATGTCAATCATTTTTTGAACAAAAATGTTTCATGTACGATTATTTTGAAGTCGATTGAGCGATGTCCGTCAGTCTGCTTGATTGTCTGGTAGATACGATAACTGATAACTATTCTTGGGTTTGTACCTCTTATTCAGTTGCACCAAATTTTGGGTATGTGAGTCTGCTAAAGTTAGCTCTGGAAATGAAAATGGTAGATTACTAAATATCCCTTCGACTAAATTTCCCTTTGGACTCTCTTCTGGCACCTTCCATTTAAGTGACCGATTTAGTCCATGCATTCTTAGTTTCATGTCCTTCTTGCAATCGTACTTAATTCAGCCAAATTTGAAACACATTATGCGCTTAGTGAACTTAAAAATGATAAACCTGAAAATGAAATTGCAGGGCATTGCTGTTTCCTGTACCAATTGATCGATCAATTGAAATTTAATTTTTTGCCTGCAATTCCTAAACCGTAGGCAGCAGTGACTGCAATTTGTGTGTACTCATTATAAGGCCTTGGACAATTTTAAAAATCTATCGGATAATCAGCCCTTTTCTGTACCTCCCATACAAATTGCCAAGTTTAAATCACATATTTCCAAGTACATATCTTTTATCCAAATGTATTCAAATTAATATACTCGCACGCATCAGATATTTTGTAAACTTAGTTCCGCGTACTACATTGCATTGCACCCTAACGTAACAGTTACAAATTGTTCGATTCGACAACTCCATTCAGTTATCGACCATCGTCTATAAGATCGTGGGTTAGAACACAACCATCAAACCACCTGACAGACACTTCGAATAATCGACACAATTAGTAAAAGATTCTTAAACTGATCTTCGGAATCGTCGTTAAGCAGTATGTCATGTTTAGTGAAAAATAGAATGCGTGTAAGACTACAGATGCGAGATGCACTCCAATATTCTATTCATAGGATGCAAGGATACTTTATTTGTTTTGTATATGGGGGGTCCAAATTCAACACCTTGTATATAGGAAAATGGTTTTAGGAAACAGCGGGAAGTTTGTACACAGTCCATTGAGTTTGTGCGTGTTATTCATTTTTCGGTTTCACAAGTAAAGTTAAACAAAACACACATAAAGCTATGATTTCAATGAAACTTTAATTTCATTATATAGGTAATGCTTGGACCTTGCCATTAACTACCATGCCATGTCATTTATATGACCGCCTCTGAATTGGTCGTAGCAGTGGATTCTTATGAGGTGGTTTGCGACCACTTTTTCCCACATTTCGGGCGGTATATTGGCGATAACTTGACGAATGCTGGTTCAAATGCCCCACTAATAGGACCGATTTTTTCGACAGTGCGTACATCGCGACGCTTCCACTCTCTTCAAATGTCTCTATAATCTTGCCAATATCCCTTGCACAGTATGTCGATTATAACTACCATAATCACCCCGTAATGTGCGAAAAGTGTCCACGCTTAAACTGCCACTTTCGTGGTAATTTCTAACTATTTTTATGCGTTCTGGGGTTGTTAAACCATCCATATTCCTAAATGGCAAACCTTTCACTGAACAAATAAAACTTCAGATGACAGGTATTTAACAGCTGATAGCCTTGCCAGACCGGCGGTTTTGAAAGCCTTAAATGTATAACCCATTATATTCTTTTTAGAAAATAAGTCTTGATATTTAAAAATGTAATGGCATGTCTGTGCTATACTTTCAACCGCGGATATATCTGCTGACACTTGAATACACCAGTGAGTGAGGGACACTTTTAAAAATCATTTATACTTTAATACCACTTGTCTCGCGGGACAATCACACACATAAGAAGTACTTGCACGTAGTTTTACCTTTAAACCCACATCATCATCATTTTCCTAACTATAATCGTCATGTTATCATCATCATGAGGTTCAATTTCAACTTAAGTTCATTTCGTAGTATAGAAACCTGAGTTTTTTTTTTCACACAAATGATGACTTTTAGGTCAACATTTTGGTGATGACTGCGATTGTGTCTGAAGTCAAATGGGGAAATGCGTATGTTGTGTTTTTTATGTTTTCCCTTTAATTCGAATTTTTTCAGATTTTATGGAGTCGTTTAACTACTTAATGTCGCATATGAATTATGTTTGTGTTGAAGTCTTCTGTGTTGGCTTGTTTTACGAATAGTACTCTTTTCTTCTTTCGCCCTTCCATACATAATGTAGGAGGTCTATAATAATAATTTGTTCACGTGTGTATGCATCTGTCACTGGATTCTCTGCTCGTTGTGTGGCTGCGGTTACTAAATTTCTCAAAGTGGCTTAGTTATTATTGTAGCTTATGGCTTTCAGCCAGCTTTTGAATACCTGTTCCATGTTGCTTTAAGTACTTGTAGTGTCTTTTTTATTGTTACTAAATTGTGCGCCCTCAAATGCCGCTATGACACAAACAGTAACAACATCTGCGTTTTTATTTATATGTATGTTTCAGTTTCGGTTAACTTTTCAATAGTCTTTAACCCAAAAATAAAAACACATTTATGCGGAGTGTGGGAATGTTTATATATAACTATGTTAAATAAAATAAATATTTCTACACAAAGTTTTTCTTAGAGAAATAGAACAGGACGACATAAAATATTCAGCATTCGTTCTCCACTTGTACTTGACATCATCCAATCCTAATACAAATTTCTTATTATCAAGGGATTTATAATCCAAAATTTTTTGGCCTCAAAGAGCTAAAATTAATTATACCATTTTTTTAAGATCGCGAACAGGTATGACCTGTCTCTTTTTACACCCGTATGGCTTAAATGCTTGGAATGAGGTGAAATCGAAAATATTTCGCTGGGTTCTTATGATAAAAATACTACGAAAAAGTTAAAGACAAACCACTAATTTTTGTAAATCAGCCGATTTGTGTATTTGGGTCATGGCAGTGCAGTCACCCGGAGGTATATATCATTTGATAAGAATAAAACTTACTTAAAGTAAGTATTTTTTGTAAAAAAATTATTTCATGACTTTTTAAGTACTTTTAGAAACAACTGTATCAACCTGAAACATACGTATTCAATTGATATGTACAAAATATAATTAAATTCCAATTATAACTGTAGCTTTCCTAAGCGATAAAAATAAGTTTACTAGTTTATACATATATATATGTAGTCTGGTCTAAACTTAGTTTTATCGCTTCGGAAAGCTACACTTATAACTGGAATATAACTGCCACAGGAATCATGCTACAAACACAAAACGATGACCAAAGGGGACTGTTATTTATCCGTTTGAACAGAATTTGGGTCCAGCACGATGGAGCAATTGCGCACATAGCCAGAACAGTTATGGCACAGCGCCAACGAAAATTCCCAAACAAATTACTATCCACAAACTTCACGTCACGTTAGGTCATCCGACCTGAGTGCACCAGACTTTTCTTTTTTTGAGGTTATGCCAAGCAAGAAGTCAACAAAACGGAACCAAGGAATTTGACTGAACTGAATCGGTCCATTAAAATTATAATTGAGGCGTCCGACTTTAACCCTTTAGGCCTCAATGGATAATTTTCTGATCAGGTGTCGAACAAGCAGAAGTAAGCATGGTAAGAGGTCATTTACGGTCTATCATCTTTAAAACCTATTAGTTATATAAAATAAATAAATTGAATAAAAATAATTAAAGAAATACTTTAATTAACATTGATTATTGCGGAAATTGGTTTATAATTGCTATCTGTATCTTACCTTTAGCCTTAAAAACGTTTTACTAAAGCTGTGTGTCAAAACTTATTATCACCGTATTGTTATGGCATTTGCGGTTTGAGCTTTAATTATCAATTTTCTGTCTTCAAAATTCAAAATTGCATGCTAATCTTATACGACTAAGGCCTATAATTAAAAGTGTTCGAACATCATCAAAGTCATCAGGAGATTTTACGAAGAAAGAAGCGATGGCTCCAATGTCGGAATTATACCTAAGTCACAATAAATATTTTGTCTTATGAGTTAGCCGGTAAAGTATACAAAATGTTATCTTCGAATGATCTAGTACCGGAATGAAAGAAAAACATCTTACCAATCTCAGTTGATGTTAATGAAACAACAGCAACAGTCAAATTTAGCCACTAGCCTTTTTAAATTCTGACAGAGTAGATTATCCATCACAGCCCCACTTGCACTCAAGTCTAAGATAGCGCTTGTTTAATTTAGAAAAATCGGACACTACTTTGCATGCTATATTTTCAAACGGTGCGCTAAATTGTATATTTCGAAAGGCAATAAAATTTCATTTCAACTGTAAAAAAAATCACTTCAATAATGTCTGTGTATTAAAAACGGCAGAAATCTCAATTCAAAATTTGTAAAAATGGCGTATGTTTGCAATAATTTTGGTTAAAAGTATCGTCGCTTTCTAGGCTTGATGGTAGTTATTACAAACATTTCTGAGTCCATCCATTTATGCGTCAACTATAATTTCATGTTTCTGTTTTTTTTTTCCATCGTTAATTTTTTCCGCTCGGGAAAACTGTAATTGATTTATAAACGGAGACCACAATTCCCAAACAAATATCAAAAACGTCTAGGAATTAGGTTTTTGACATATAATTTTGCACCTTCTTGTTTATGAACAGATGTGTTGGGTTCTAAACAAAAATATTGATTTTCACCGAAAAAATGGGCATACCCGATATACCCGTATTATTTAACAGAAGGAGGTCGTTGCCATACGACAAATTACTTAAGTAAGATTATATAAAAAAAATAAATTTTGCAAAATTATCGTTCTTGGCAATTTTTCTTATATTTGTACTATTTACTTAGTACATAAAGGTGGTTTTGAGTGATATTTAAGACATGGATGAACTATTCCAATCTGTATAGATTTGTCATAGGCCACAAAAAAAAGTAAATGAAATAAATAAGTTTCAGGTACGGGAAAAAGTCGCTTTGGACATGCCCACTTATACGACGATGAGTTGGTACATCGTCTACTCGAGTAAGCCTGTTCACACTTCTTAATATGATACACAAAAAAAATTTTAAATGATTCTAACTACCTCACTCGGTTGTCCACGACTGTGACTTTCGAAAATAAAGTAGCGTAAAATTGCAGATAAACGCAAAAAGTTATTTTCTGGAAATGTGACTCTGTACCCACGATCCTGACACAACTTATTTCGAAAGAGGCAAGACTATTAGCCGTATATTTCTATGTAGTTTGAAGCGTTATAATGCTTGTACATTAGCTGGAACGATTGACATAACTTTTAAGGTAATAGTGAATACGTTTCTCGTTTTGCTCATATTCCGAGCTGAATAACACCTACAGCTTAATGACATCTGCATTACAGGTTAGAATATTGTGATTCCTTACCTCACGATATGCAACATATAGCATAAGCGTTGAGGATAACGTTTAGGTAACTTCAAATCATATTTTATAGGCAAATATTAGCAAATAACGCACAATGCATTTTCGAGAAGATGGCAGAATTGGCAAACATGCCACGCCAACTAGCAATCCTCCTAACAGCATTGACTAGAGGACATAACAACTAAAACGGCAACACGCATCACATGCCTAAGCTTTTATGCTGTAAATGTTTCTAAAACCTAAATGCGAAAACGTGTCTTCAACACAAACGGACAAAATTGAAGAATAATTTACAAATGCTGTTTAAATTTTTGTTTTTGCTGCGGTGTCGGTGTTGCGGTTTGAGATTAAAAAAAAGTGTTGCAAGCTTCGCGTGTCAATTGCATATAATTTTGCTGTAGACATTTTGCATTACTTTTGTCAGAGGAACCTACAGACGAATTGTAATGAACAGACAATTTTGCAACTTCTTCAACATGATGATAACCAAAGCGCACTGTAGTTTAAAAAATTTTATTATCGAAACAATTCATCTGAGATCTCCGAATTAAATTTCAAAAGAACGTATCTAAGGTGTTACGGATTCATCATATGCGACACTAATTATCATTCAAGCCAATGAAATGACCTTCATATTACCACAACTTACAATCTGTTCTTATGGTACTCCTTGATTACTCCATACAGGGACGATGATAATCACATACAAATTGTCAATACTTGCACAAATCCGTACGAAAGATTGTAGTTTTTCCAAATGTAATTACGATATATAGACATTTTATATCACAATTGGTAATTTAAATTAAATTTGTTAAAGAAAAAATATCATTACAAATGTCATATATTTGATTTTATGTATAATTTCCTATGTATAAATTATTTTTTAGAGTTAAAAATAAAAAGGGCTCAAATTTTTTAACATCTTGAATATTTGTAAATGGAAAAAAAACAAAGATTATATCAGCAACGTGTTTTGCAACAACAATTCTTCAAAAAAACTGTATTTTCTTCCTGCTTGTAATTGATCTTTTCTATAAAAATTGTCAATCAAACAGTTTATCCTATTCTTCTGCTGCTCCAATATTTTAATTGCATTGTACGCAATCGTTAATAGTAAAACTCTGTTTAATGCTTTTGAAATGTTACATGAATTACTACGCGATTCCTACAAAATTTGGCACAGTATATGTAATATATAAAATGTTTGATACAAGAATTAATGTGAAGCTTTTTATTAATGTGTCAAATGGTAGTTCACGATCATTTCCGCAGAGTAACCAGAACAAATGATACTCACATTATGCACAATAACGAATGGTATTATTTTAATCATGAACACCTACGCAAAATATATGAGCTAAATCAGATAATTATTATGGGAGTTACCAAAGAGGACACAGCTATGCGTCCGTTTTTTTTCAATTTTTAATTAAACGTTAACTTGCACCGATTCCACTCTGTTGTGTATCGTTTTCATTCTGATGTAATCAATTTTCATATGACTAAATTTGCGGCAACTATATAAACATAAGAATATGTTGGTTAAATCGATCATTTGTACTCTACCAAGAGTTATAACCCAACACAAATTTGAAAAATTTAAACTACTATTTAAACTAAACCGGAGTTACGATTCCTGTCAGAATATTAGCTGTTATATTTCAGCGAGTTTTAGCCAGCCAGACGAGCATCGTTCAGACGACTTAAGAAGTCATGAAACACATTTGTCAAAGACATAACGAACGTACTACATTTAGGGTTTTGCCAGATGTTATGTTCGTTGGGAGAAACCCTGACTTTGGTCTTAACCTCTGTCTTGACTTCTTGCTGACGGGGCATGGATCACTTAATGCCTTTCTGCATAAGAGAACCCTGTCCTGGACCTCCAGGGACTAGTCATAACTAGGCCAGGGACGACTGGATAGTCAGCAACATGCTCTCTACCCAGGGTAATCGTGTTTACTTCCAGAGCGTTTGCTCGGCGTGGTGCTACTACGACATAGTTGTGGGAAGTGAGTCTGCTGATCTTTTCAAGGCAGTTTGACCTGAGGGTTGATCGGCTGCGAGACTGTTCGGATCATGCTGACCCCACAATATTATTCAGCTTGATAGGCGGTAGCTGATTGCTCGTGGGGCACCAGTCGCTGGACAGCAAGAGGTTGAAACTAGGAGTAGGTTAGTTACAGAGTTTGACCAGAGACTTTGTCTGGTACCGAGAATGTTAGGGATACACACGGGCAGGCCTCGGGTTCGTGTCCTGTCATCTTTATCTTTTTGACCTCTCGGGAGGTACGGACAGACATGGGTTTTTCCTATGTCTATGTTTGGCGACGGTGAACGGCAATCATGTTCACTGTCGCCAAACGGAAGGTGTTTGGAGTTTCTTCCGTCTCCCACCGGTGAGGATACTGCATCCTGGCAATGTAGGGTCGGCCATTTCATCTACTTGAGGTATGGTGTATAAATCAAAATTTGGTAGCAGCTTAGCTTTTGCTTTGCTACGTCGCTCCAGCCGGTAAGTTTGGCCAGTAGCATGGAGATCAAGAGGCGCCGAGACTGAGTTCCCGCCTGATCATTTGGTGTAGGACCCCTAGTGGGAGCAAATCGCTGCTAGAGATTTTGTGCTCGAATGTGGTCGCATTGCAACCGGGTGCTACAGACCCATAGAGTAGCAGAGGTAGTAAGATAGGCTTTACCTCCGCCAATGGGGATTATGTTCTATACTAGCATAATCAATTTGGCATAATCAATCCTGGCTGCGAAGAAAGGGCCGACAATTGCGGTAGTACTAAAATTTTTAGCCCCTTTTCCTACATAGTCCAAGTTTTACTTGGCTATCCCAGTGTGGCGTTTGCAATCGCGTTGTGATATGCCCAGTGTGACAGCGTTTGTGAGGTCTCCACGACGAGACTCACGCAAAACCCTTGTGGACTTCTGTATCAAATGAGGTAAAACATCATACCTTTGGGTGAAGGTGTGAAAAACCATGTCGTAGGCAACAGTTTATTTTAGTTCTAATTACGACGTCAGCATCAAAAAATTAGTATAAGCAGTGTAAACCCTATAGCGAAATAAACTACTAAACTTCCTTTTTTTAAAGTTCTCATCGAGAATGACAAACAAATATTTCCGGATTATGCGAACATTTCCAAAAAAATTAACGTTCATACTATTTTCATTTCTAATCATCTTAAATAAAACCGCTGTCGCAATTAACTGTAATGTTGTTTTCGATATCTGCAGTTCCTGTAATAGCAAATAGTTTAAAATGAAACGAGAAATAACAATTTATCAAAGCTGGCTCGGCTCTTTCTTTATTTTAAAATATACCCGGACATACCGAAATCTAAAAAAGCTATATTTGGAACTGTTCAAAAAAAAAAAAAAAAAAAAAAAAATGCAACAGAATAGCATTTCGGTATAACGAGACCAGAAAGAAACATAATCCTAAGGATTGGTATAGCATATGCGGTTGTCAGAGCCACATCACATTTATTTCCAAAATCGGGAATTTTTTCTAAAATTAAACCTTTTTGCTTGTAATGGTCAAAAAGCTTAATCAAGATATATTTCTTATTTCATATGAAAAATAATACATTTTATAAAGTCTTCATAATGACTTGATAATAATCGAATTTAAATGACTCCCACGCTGGAGGCTTCCAGTGAAAATTGTCCCATTTGTAGTCTCATAGTTCGAATCATTATGTAACTACTTGTTAGCGACATTCATTAAAAATATTCTTTTGTATTTGAATGTAGGA
>JAHXMU010000481.1:1144668-1156931 GCA_019455685.1 Philornis downsi
CCATGCAATCGACATTGGCGTGTTCTAACCAGTGCAAAAAAATGGCATGAAATATGCTAATATCTATGCGAATACGAGTAAATATGTGGCAAAAATTAAACTTGATCAAGATATCAAGATTCCGTAACATGTAAATTATTAACAGTCGCATGTGTATATTTCTATTCATCTCTTTAAAATTGTATAAAGCCTGATCATGTATGAATTTTAAGCTTATGACCATATTTTTATTAAGACATTTCTATCCGATTACAAGCTGGAGAAACTATTTTCAAAACATAACTATTCAAAACACTGTACAACGATGATGATGGCATTGGATTTATGAAATCTTTGCTGTTACAATTGTCGTTGGTACATTTTCCGTTGATGTCCAGTTGTGTAAAAAAGCAAAAATTGTTGATTTTAAACGCACTTCCGTTGTGGTGCATGTTGTATTCACAACTTTTCACTGCTATACAACACCTGTGTTGTCCGTCGCTATGTATGTACGAGTATTCGATTAAATATCTGGTGCTCCATTTAAATGTTCTACGCTTAATGGTTTTTAATAAGATGTTCATGCATGAACCTCAACAATGTGATTTTTGAACATGAATTTTTGAGCATTGTTTAAAATGGGAATTTCTTCAAACAATGCGGGTACGTGAGTGGTATAATCACTTTTCGCAAATGGAGTATAGTAACATTAAACATTTTAGTCACCGTGTTGTAAATGAAATTAGCATTTGATGACAAGTTGTTTAAATCAGTTCCTTTTACTTTTATTCAGTATTCTATTATTTTGCCTAGGATAATATGTTATTCGAATAGTTACAAGATTGACCGAAACAAGTGTTTCGCATTCCAACGCAATTTTGTTTGGTAGAAATAAAAACTGAACGTCAACAAAGTTATCTCAGAAATAACTAATAATATAGAAAGTATATACAGATTATGAAATAAAAAAAAATATTTTACGTCGTTCTCTTTGCACATTAATATGATGCTACTGATAGATATATTAATAACGAAAGTGTTCGTTGTGCCAAAAAATCGATCACTGTACATTGCGGAAGTGTTTCCTGCCCAAACGTTTTCCGTTAGTTTCGTCGAAGACAAAATTGTTTTAATCTGGCAATCGATATTTTTTGAGAGAAAAAACGAATTTACAAAGTCTTCCTTAATGAACAATTAACAGATATGAGAATTTGCACTACCAAAGGTATTAGGATATATATTTATCATTTTAGCCAAAAATTGTAGGTACTGGATCTTCAGAACTTTTTCAACGTCTCAAAAGTCACGTGAACTATGATTCGCATCTATATTTCAATATTTATTATAAATATTTATTATATAATTATTCATTATATTATTTACGTATTTATTATAAATATTTATCATAAATAATAAAAGCTGCAAACATTAATTGTTGATATACTCGTATAGTTCGAGAAAAAAAAATGCATTGAAATTTTCTAAACTGCAACTAACTTTACTACGGTAATAAATAGTTATCATAATTATTAATAATAATTTCTCTAATTTTCTAATTCTGAGATATATGTATATGGAAAATTTAATAAAAATTCTATTAATCGGCATTTGGAAATTCTAATTTTTAAAAAATTTATATTTGTCGATTTTTACTTTACTGCCGAAATTAACGTGGCCGAGAATTATTCTCAAACGTGGTCCTATTACTTAGCATATTGGCTGCTTTAAATTGCTAAACTTTTAAATATGGGAAATACTCGTATACCGTTTCTCGAATATATTACAATCAATATTTCGTAACGACAAGCCAATGTAAGCTATCTGAATACCATATCGTAAACTCTACAATAAAAGGTTAATTCTCTTAACAGTACAATTTTGGCAAACACCAAAAATCGAGTTTGCAAGACCGGTGACATTGATACTGCAAAGTATTTTAAATGCAGACCAATCATGGAACGATGATTGTTAATCGCGACTATCTTGCAAATGCTCCTGGACTATAACGCCAATGCAACCACTTCGAGTTGAAGGGTTCTCAACAACCCTTGTGCGTTACTGTTATTGAACGGTTGTGCTGTAAAAAGATACCCCATTCGTAGTATGCAGAGAGAAATGAAAGTTTTTTCAGTGAAAGAACGGACAAAAGTGCAATTTGAATACGAAAATTTGCCTTGTTGAGTGGTCCCATCTTCCTCGCAAGTCGCGAGATACTACCATGTTAATGTGCAATTTTCGTAGGACTCCTTTATTATTATAAAAGACGGATGCTTTCCAATTCATTTATCGAAGAGCAGGAAATGACATTATAATAATTCTGTTTACCAGCTCTTAGAAACAATTTTAGTTAAATGTTCTGATTTGCATATAATTCCTTCGATGGTAGATTATGAACTCTATCTCAAGATGTTTTGTTGAACAACATTTAGAACAGCAATCGTATGAATGTATTTTCGTATGTGTATGTGGACTTCTGTCCGCTCGTAGCGTAATACAGTCTGTCAGCCCGTGCTGCGCCCCACTCATACATACCTATAGACGTAATTATTATTTCTGCTGTTATATCAGTTATATTTGTGTCTTATGTCTTATTAATACTCAATGGTCAAAAAACTGCAAAAATAATATGTTATTATGATTTGATTTTCGGCTATGTTTTACTATCATACAAAACGGATTACTATTTAACGGACACGTCTTCGGCTCCGTTCTGGCTAAAAAATACTCCTTCAACATCACTACAATGTTTTCTTCAAAGAAGTATGACCCCACAATGCACCTTGATGAAACTGCGCACCACACAGTGACTCGTTCTGGGTTCAGTTCCAACTCACGGAGTATTTCTGCATTACATTCAATACATATACGGCAATTTTGCTTGTTCACGTTGCCGTTTGCATCAAAATTGGTCCCATCAAACACAAACAAACAGTTTACCGAATAGGCAAATGCTGAGAGCTTAATTTGCTTGTAATATGGACTTTGTACCGAAACAAGTTTAACTCATCATGAATTATCCGTTGTAATGACCGTCTGCTGACTCCAATTTGCGCCGATTAGTTTCGAGTCAAACCGCTTGGATTTGTCTAAATTGAGGATGTTATAGACGCGGTTGTGTCTTGAACTGTAACATAGCGATGTCGATGGTACGGTCTTCGTGCGATGCTTCCAGATTCAGCAAACATGTTATCCACCTCATAATGGAAGAGAGCCGCCAAAGTCCCGCCTAAATTTGGACGGAAATGAAGGTATGCAGAGCATGGTACAACTGCACTATCCCAAACCTCTTTTCGGTATTCCAAGCATTCAGTTATTAAATGTAAATAGTAACTTGTCAAATAAAAAATAACCGATTACTCACACAGATAAAAGTGTTGGCACCACGATCCGTTTGCCACCCTGTATAATGCAATACAGAAAAAAATACCAAAGAAATTGGACAGTAGGGTAGCGAAGAACGTCTGACATTCAGTGAGGTAACACTCATTACATTTTTAGCACTGAAATGATCCACAGAACAATTCGTAGCGGCAGCTTCCTTATGCTATATTTGTCGACTGATCGGCTATAAAGTGTTCGTCACCACAACGAAGTGACCACCGCTCAAAGAATGTATTGTGGCTCCAAAATACGTCATAATACAAAAAATGTATTAAAAACAGCACCACGGTCGATTAGAATTTTAATCGAATTAACCGGTTACTATTTTTTAATACATTTTTGTAAATGAGATAAAAAATCAGCTATTAGCTTGGATAACAAATGGAAAACTGGTTACGAAAGGCACGAAAAGTTGTTCTTCATTCGTTAAAGCAATTTCAGAATTCGGGAATTTGTTATATATACACATAATATTGTTGACTAAAATTCTATTTTGAAAATTCTAAAATCAAAATTATTCGAATTTTATGAGCTGTCAACAAATAACATGCAATAAATTTGCGTTTACTTCTTTTCAGAAAGTGGAAAACCCGAATAACACCCGGAATTGTACGATTATGGGATTAAGGTTTTTGCTAATTTTATTCGCAAAGAAAGGATATTTAATATAGTTTTTGCATATTTTGATAATAATTTTTATTTATTCAAAATTCTTAGAAAGATGTTACCAAATTTTGGAAATATACAAATCATAAAAATTTTAAACAAATAAAGATTCTCCAGTGGTGAAATTTTCAAAAAAATTTAATTTTAATTGATCTTCGTATTCGTTTGAACCAAAAATATGGTTGCAGGCTTTGCACAACAACGTAAAATATAAAATGATATTGATTTCCAGTGGGTCCTTTCCGTTAATTTGAGTATATAAATATATACAATATACGAGATGTGATCAGCAAATAACCGTTATTTTCAATTTTTTTCAAAAAGTATTTATTTATTTCTATTTTATTTCCTTTTAAATAGTGCCCCTCAGATATAATACACTTGTACCAGCGTTTCTTCTAATCGCCGAAACACTTCTGAAACGCGCTTTTTGATATCGCCAACAGCTTCTGTTTCGATTTTTCTTTTATCTCCTCAATCGAAGCAAAACGCTTTCCTTTCATCGGTGTCTTCAGTTTTGGGAAGAGGAAAAGTCAGCGGGAGCCAAGTCCGGTGAATACGGTGGTTGAGGCATGATTGCGGTTATGTTTTTGGTCAAAAACTCACGCACAAGCATCGATGTGTTAGCTGGTGCGTTATCATGGTTCAAAATCCATGATTGGGTTTTCCACAATTCTGTGCGTTTATGACGAATTGTTTCGCGCAATCGGTGCATAACTTCAAGGTAGTATTCCTTATTGACCGTACGATCTTGTGGCAAGAATTCATGATGCACCACGCCATTGCAATCGAAGAAAACAGTGAGCAAAACCTTCACATTTGACCGAACTTGACGTGGTCGGGCGACCAGGACGAGTATCGTCATTGACATCTTCTCGGCCTTCCTTAAACCAGTTATACCACAGTCGACGTTTCAAATGTCCTTGCACATTTAGTTTAACTTTTTACACCAAACTTAATGCAGTTTCTTTGATCCATTTTTCGAATAGTAAAAAATCGAAGAGCACACCAAAATACCACTAACCATTTCATCTGTCAAAAACAAACTAACAATCCAAAATGGCTGATATTGTCAACATATATAACAGACATGTGTACCAACATAACAGAAAAAAATGCGAAAATTGAACATACGTAACTCACGAAATTTCAATATAACGGTTATTTTATGATCACACCTCGTATATATATATACATATATATACATCCATTTTTTTTTCAAAGGTAAGGTTAAATAAAACACACGTAGAGCTATGATTTCGATGAACCTTTTATTTCATTATAATGCTTGGACGTGACATTACGTACGAAATACAATGTCATATAACTGACCGCCTCCGGATTGGTTGCAGCAGTGGACCCTTTCAAGGTAGTTTTCGGTCACTTTTTTCACATTTCGGGCGGTATCTGGGCGATAACTTGACGAAAGTTGGTTTTCAAATGTTCCGATGCGTGGGATTCTTGGCGTAAACACGGTCTTTGACGTAGCCTCACAAAAACGTCTAACGGTGTCAAGTCGCATGATCTTGGTGGCCAGTTGATGTCACCAAAAATGTCGGTTATTACACAGCCTCTGAATTAACGGTAACGATTCCTCCAATGACAAGTACACGCAGTAATGCGCACCAAACTTCACTTTTCCTTCACTTCACTTCAAACGTCGCTTTTCCAGATGCTATGCCTTTTCCACAATAACTTAATAGATCTCCGAGCACCACACGCGACCATTTTACTTGCTGACGTCACCACCGAGTGAGAAATGAGCTTCATCGCTGAAAAAAATTTTGTTCGAAAAAATCAGCATTGAAAGCCTGTTGCTATTGCACCCAACCAGCATATCTACGCCGTTGTAAATAGTCAGCCGGCTTTAATTGTTGCGTAAGTTGGAATCTATATGGATGGAGGTGCAAAATACGCCATAATGAGCCGTAATATAGAACCAATTGGTGAGAACCGCCACGCTTTCACTAACAGAAGCAATGTTTTCGTCAATGCGTACATTGCGATGATGCACAGGGCTGACCACATCTGTAACGCTACCAGCCTCTTCAAATTTCTTTATGATCTTACCAATTCTTTGCACAATAGGTCGATTATGGCGACCATAATCACCACGTAATGTACGAAGAGTGCCAACGTTTGAATCACCACTTTTGTAGTAAATTTTAACTATTTCTTTTAGCGTTTTTCGGTTTTCGATCCATATTCCCAAATGGCAAACTTTTCACTAAATAAATAACACTTCAGATGACAAATATTTAAGAGCAGACAGCATTGCCCGACCGACAATTTTGAAACCATTAAATGGATGACCCGTTATAGTAAAACTTAAAAATGCGATTTCACTGAGTACCGATCGGGTTTATTTTTCGTTTCGTAAAATACGCAATTTTAGTAACATCCCTGTATTGCGCATTTTCTGGCATACATTTTTCGGTAACTCATAATTGATAGATTTCATTGAATTAAGCTATAAATAACCAAAAAGAAAAAGCGTTTAGAAATTTTTGTGAAGAAACTGTGGGGTTTTCAATCCGGATCTTATTATTAAACAGATACCTGGAACCGTAGATTGCTTTTATTAGGGGTACAGAATCAAGGGAATTATATTTCGATGGATACTACACTAAATTACTTGCGCGGTACACATTGGCCTCATCTCCAAGACTTTACACCAACAAATTTAAAGTTCTTAATCCATAAGGATGTGTATACCTATATATCGTTTGATAAAAAAAGGGGTACGTCGCTAAAGGTCACGATTTAGGCCCTAAATATGTTAAGATAGAACCACGCCAATTCTTTCACTTCTTGTTGAAAGTGACTAATTTTACCAAAGACAATTTACAATCTCTTCGTCGAAAAGAATGAAGGGATGTACCATCCCATACAGTTAAAAAAGTAACACCCAGAGGATGCATTTAAAATACAGGGTGGCGCACCAATTGCAATACAATAAGAAATTCAAATAACTTTTTTGTTAATCAATTTATTCAATTTATTATTTTATAGTATAGAAAATTCAATTCTATATTATATAACTAATTGGTTTTGAAGATGATAGACCGTAAATGACCTCCATGGTCATTAACGCATATGCGATACCTGATCAGAAAATTATACATTGCCGCCTGAAGGATTGAAGTCGGAGTCGCCTCAATTATTGTTTTGATGGACTGTTTCAATTCAGTCAAATTCCTTGGTTTCGTTCTGTAAACCTCTTGCTTGACATAACCCTACAAAAAGAAAAGTCAGGTCAGATGACCTTGGGGGCCAGCGGAAAGTAGAGCTTCTGGATATTAATTTGTTTAGGAATTTTCGTTGGAGCTCTCCCATAATCGTTCTGCTCATGTATGCAATTTCCCCATCTTGCTGGAATTGAATGCTGTTGAAACGGATACGTCTTCAGCGAAGTTCCGGGTAAAAAAACCCCTTCAACATCTTGGAATATCGGTGACCATTGATAGTTAACATTAGCACGCCTCGTGCGCCACCCTGTATTAAATACATAGATTTTTTTAATTTAATTGAGTTATATTCAGCTGCCCGTATACACGACAAATGTTGCTGCCTAATATCAGAGTCGGAGATGGTATCTGTCTCCCATACAAATTTACCCTTATTCCGAAATTAATTTCTTCCCCGTACCTCATAATTCATATACTGCAGATGCTTAAATTATTCCCCATTGTCTACATTTTTTGCTTGGTAAAATTGGAGAAAGTTAAAACGATTAACCATGCCTCTTCTGATATGTTTATTCTTTCTTTTCTACTTTGATTTAATTTAGTAAAATTTGGCACACATTGAAAACAGCAGGAACTTGAACTTGAACTGCAACTCCAACTTATATGGCATCATAGTGCTTTATGAAACTAGTCAATATGTAACGAAAAAATATCAAAAAAAAAATTGACTGCATTTGTCTGAAAGAGATGTTTGCAATTTGAATAAACCATTCAAATATGAAAAGCGCCCCAATCGACTATCAATCCCTACCAATGGAAGTCACGTCCCCACAAATTCGAGATTTGGTGCTCAAAAGCCATTAGCTATTAAGAACCTTAGTCATGACGTTAGAATTGAAACGGATTAGTTAACTCCATTTTAAAACATATTTGATTTCTTGTAAAGACCGTTAAAAACTATGAATATTTGATTTCTGTCTGCCAACATATTACAGAACGCTATTATTGCGGGAGCCAGGATTTGGACCTATTCTTGTGATCCGGTAACCGATCCGAATAGATTGCATCAAAATTAATCAACGATATATGTTACGTGACAGCTTCTTTCGATTATCGTGGTATTGTGCGTTATTAGTTTCATTCGCTTGAGCAAATTGTCAACACAGAATGTTATTTGAGTATTATGCTTATTCGTATTAGTATTATGTAGTATTATGGATTTATAAACGGCTGACTCTTGGTTCTTGTATCACGATAACACGCCATATCACATTGCATTGGCTCTTCGCCAATTTTTCACCAAAAATGCAATTAAATCAGCTCACAACCACCGCATTCTCACGATTTAGCACCGTTTGACTTCTAGCAAAAGGAGTTTACTTACTAAGTTTGGAAGGTTAGTGTAAGGGCATTGTATCTTGGGGGAATACCTTGTAGGCGATGAAACAGATTTGAAGAAATAGTTAATATTATAAAAAATAAATAAAAACACCTTTTGAACACAGTAGTTTTTACTTTGGCTATATTATCGATTTCATAAGATACTGCTTTTATTGGAGTTGAACTATTTTTACAACCTATGATTTAGTTGTGTCTGCAGGTCGTTTGGTATTTATCAATTTATTTGAAGAGATTCTGTGATTGACCTGTAAAATTCTATTTACTTATGTAAATACCCTAGGTGCGTTTTCTTATCATGTACGGTGGTGTACGGATAATATAATCGATCGTTACAAATAATAATGTAATGTCAGTCCAACTTTAAGCCAGTCAAATGTCGTGTATTTTGAAACTCATTTACATTTCACTTTATCTTTATTAAAAGCGAAGCGTGATTATCCATATTAGTCTCAAAATTAGTTAATATAAAAAAATTCATTATAATCCGATATGACTGCCAATTTCACACGATGTGAAACCAAATAGTGATGGCATGTAATGAATCAGGTTTGATAAAATGGAAATTGACAATGGAATTTGTAATTCAGTATGCAAGAAAAAATGGGTATAGTAAAGAGAAAGCAATTATTTTTGCATGAAATTGAATTTGCTCAATAACTCAATAACAATTGGAAAAAAATGGTTTTTATAAGACCAATTTTTCACCAGCAAAATCATTGTCCATAGATCAAAACAAATTGTAATCACCTTGGCCATAAGAAATCAACTCATAGTAGATAATTCTCTGACTTGGCCACTGTTTGCGCTTGGCCGTTTTCACATGATGCTGACCCACTTTTCATTACCATCCACCAACCGCTTCAGAAATGGGTTGATTAAGTTGCGATACAACAGAGATTCGCAGAGAGAAATTCGCTTCCCAGAGCTTGGTGAACTTTTGATATCAGTATTAGGACGATCAACACTGTTTACATTTTTACCCGCCTAGCTTGCGTCTTCGCTTTTACTGCAGAAAAGCTTTAAAATAAGGCGCAATTTCTATCCATTTTTGATGCGCTCAAACAATACCGAGCCAAGCAGCCACGAAACTATTTCAGGAGTTTTTTGTGCATGAAATCTGGCCTTTACAATGCCATTTAGCGTAACGTCATCACACTTATACTGATTACTAAAGTCATCTATTGGGAAAATATTGCATTTATTTTTATATATAGGTATACCATATATGTACATTCAGTTTCCAAGTTTTAGAGTCCAAAATTTCCGATTTCGGATTGCTAAAGCTGGATATCTAAGATTTGATGTGCGAGATCGGATGTTATCACAAGCTAACTCAACTGAACCAAAATTGTCACATGTGGCGAACTAGTATTCAGTTTTATCTATTGTTTGATTATTTTTTGCATTCTTACCCGATGAAATGAGAAATGTTTTACACACATGGAATTATCTTCTGATCAAATATGTTTCATGTCATTTAAAGTCGACTGAGTGGTATCCTTCGTTCTGGCTGGCTCTTTAAAATGATAACTGCTGTAAATCTTTATGAAACTTCTTCAAATTTGGCACAGCCTACTCATGCCGGCATTGTATTGAGACTTGTTGTGCTACGTTTCAGGGAGGACGGTATATTCTGGATATGTAATTGGTTATATTCGATTAATGATAGATAAAACTAATCCACAAGGGTTTGGACTCGAGCAACCAAATATCTTTCCTATAGCAATTTAGTGGGCTAAATTCTAATCAGTAATTGGTTTTTCTCTATCGCGTCAGGTTTTCGAGATACAAAAAAAAAAAAAGTTTTTTTCGTTTTTTTTTACATAAAAAATCATTAGTTTGTTTAAAAATCAATGAAATTTCAAAAGTGAATACCGTTATATGAACGTCGTTTGTATTTTGTTGGTTCGGTTTGACTTATTAGAGTCCAGTAATAGTCTCAGTTCAGTTCAGTTTTCAATTCATATTGCTGGTTCATCTTCTGAAATAAGCCATCAACATCACTATAGTATACAGTGTTTCTTTCCCAAATATGCAGCTAATTCCAAGCTTCTATCTCTATAGATCTCTTTTGTCCCATTGCTGTATGCGTGAAGCTAGTAATTCTGCGTCTTGCTTCGTTAAATGTAAATCGCGAAGTAAATCATTCAGCTCATCTTGAGTCACTAAATCGCGTTCATCATCAGCCTGATACAAACTACCACTGCTGGTGAAAATTGTTTCGGACTCACTGCTCGTAGCACTGGGAATCACTGGTAATAGATCATTTGGTGAACGTTGAACTGTTTTGGAAACCGATGGGACATTCGCATAAGTAATATTTTTTCGATTTTTCATATTGAGTCCAGCAACTTTTGTTAAACAGAAATAACAATCGGTTCAGTGGTTACTTGACTCTCTCCAAAAAGTACTGGAATTGAAAAATCATAATTGATCTTTTTGTCATTTGACCACTTATACAAAACGGTTCTGCAACTATTGCAAAACATTGTCGGTGTCCACGGTTTGTTCAAGTTTCTGAGAGCAAAACTGAAATAATGTAAATATGCAACCAAATATTCACCACACACAAAGCTAAAATAGCTTGAATCAGTAACACACCATCTCCCTGAAATGTTCAAATGCTACTATTATGAAGATTTAGAATGAATGTGGGCTTCTGTAAAATTAATAATTGTGAAATTGTAGTGTCAGTATTTACTGTTTCGCCGTATTGCCAGTATTCGATGAAAAATGAGCAACACGTGATAGCCCAATTTTTATGCCAGATCCGAATCCCGAGTGCCCAGATTAGTTAAAACACATGTATCGTTCCTGCAGTCAATTTCTTTCCAAATTTGTAGATCAGTGTAATTACGCCAATTCTCGTCGCAACTCTCCAGACGGTAATGCAAAAATGCAATTATTTAAATTAAAATTATTAAAAAGACTCAATAAAGTAAATAAAGAAAAAGTTTATTAAATTGAATTAAATTAAAATAAACCACATATACTTAAATCGAATTTAATCAAAATAAATTAAATTGCATTAAAGTAAATGAACTTAAATTGAATTAAATTTAATTACATTACATTGAATTACATAAAACTGAATTAAATTTAATTAATTTTAATTAAATTTAAATTTAATTATTTTTTTTTTTAAATGAAACTAGCCGACCCGGCAAACGTTGCTTTGCCTTCAAATTTTATTTTTATTGGAAATGTTTCAATGTTAAACAAAATTCTGTTTAAATACCGTTAGCAGGAGCAGAAATAATTGCTTTTTAATTTGTGGTTTGTATAGGAGGTACCACTCCCCATTGTCCAATCCCGCCCATATTTGCAGCAGTACATACTTAAGATATGTACACCAAACCTACGCACCAAATTTTGTTCAAATACCGTAAGCAGGAGCAGAAATAATTGATTTTTAATTTTTTGTTTGTATGGGAGGTACCACGCCCCTTTGTCCAATTGGACCGAATTGTAAATCTAAACCATCCCGGGCACCACCCGGACGCTATACAAAAATTTATGCAAAGCGATCCAGCCGTTCTGGAGTTTTAAGCATCGGAACAAACCACGATTCATTTTTATATATATAGATGAAATGATCAGTTCTGTTTGTGCTTTGAGCCGATAAAGACGTTCTTACATTAACAGCAA
>JAHXMU010000481.1:1166931-1181193 GCA_019455685.1 Philornis downsi
ATTGCGCCACCCTGTATAATACAGGCACCACAACGAATGTTTAGTTTCGTTTCGGTTTTGATTTTGTAAACTTATTTAACGTAAATTAGAATTTTGTTTCTGATTTACATTCAAAACAACTCACTTTATAAATATTCATTCGTTTTTTGTCTAAAAGCAACTTAGAATTTTATATTGATCCTGTTTCTGTATCGATATATAAGTAAACAACTATTTTTGTTCGAGAACTTGAAACGAAAATATAGTTTTAAAGTTTTTTTTGTTATCCGAATTAAAAACAAATGCAGTTTTGATTCTTGGCGGAGAAAAAAGCATGGCGCCAAACTGCGATAGGTAAAAATGTTTCAAATAATTTATTTTGGAAAATTACGATACCACTCAGAAATTTTTACAAATACTCGAAAATTGTGTCTGTTTTCATAAATTGAAAAATTTGAATTTAAATACAAACATATCGCTTCATAAAGTGAAACAGAATCAAAGTTGTTTCTAATTTCGCTTGAGATAAAATAATCAAAATCGAAATTGTTTGTAGTTTCGTTAAGAATGTATGAAACGGAAGCAAAATTGATTTGGTTGTCGGAATCACAATTAAAACGTTGCATATTTTTGAATTATATACCAGAAACTGGTACAAATTAAAATTATTTTCGAATTTAGTTTCATTTCACTGACGGTCCCTGGTATAATGTAAATAAACCTTTCGCTGATAACTCTTGTTTGATTCTATATGTGAAATTTTACTTATTGTCGAATTCAGAGATACGCTCTCTCTATTAAACAGATGTCAAAGAAATATTTTTTGGATCATTAAAAAATTTATTTCTACTTTTCGCATTTTTTTATCACATTTTTATCAATGCTTAATTTACCACATAAAGAATAGTTTACAATGTTTTTGAAATATATGTCACTAGAGTCTGAAATTCAAGGAAGGATATCGCATGTATCACAACAAATATTTCAAAATAGTCGGATAAATCCTTAATACATTTTGACCCATTTACATATTGGTTGGCAACATTTCAAGTGAAATTTCATATAATATGAAAAAGAACAAAGAACCTAAATCAGAACAAATTTCGTCTCCAATATTAGGTCAATGTTGGTAGGATTCCCAATTTATTACCTGTCAAATATTCCGCGGTTAGTTAATTACCTATATATGCCAAGCATTTCTTCTCCAATTTATTAGACCAAATTTAACAGTATTTCAAAAACCTGGTCCTTCCAAAGGAGTTGTGGACGCCTTCTTCTGCGTCGCCCAACGAATTCGTTATTGAAAACTGTTCATGCTGTAGTATTTAGGCCAATGCAATCGCTGTATTTCCATGCGCTTGACTACGTTCATGTGACGCGGGTACTCTCCGTTAACAATGATGGATCCAAATATTTTCCGGAGTATTGATTCATCCGCTCGTGCCATAACATCCATACAGCAAGAAGGCAAAACTAAAGTCTGGCACAGTCAGATTTTTGTTTTTTGAGGCATTTGGATATCTTAGATCGAAGAACTGAACACTTACTAGTATAAATCTGTTATGAGACAAAAAGAATGCGAAATAATGATTTTGTGCATTTCTAACGAACTTCAGAAACATGTTTTTTGCATATTTATCCTCCAAGGGCGATCGTCATTGAATGCAAATTTCAACAAATAATTTTTAGAACACATGGATGTAGATCCAAAAATACCTTCAAAAAACCACACTATCTCACAATTGCCACAATAATAATTATATATATAATACACATATATATATAATTAATATTTGAAATTGTTTTCATAAACTATCAAATTTCGAAAGAATTTGTTTCAGGCTGGCAGGCCACTCCTGCATATGTATTCATGATTAATTCACTAATACAGGTCTTTAAAAATTGCAACATATATTTAAACGGCATAAAGGCAGAGAACGCCCATTTCCATGGTGAGGCAAGCTTTATTAGAAAATGTACTTTTCCGGGAGTCGATGAAATAAGTATTAAAATATTGGAAGATAGAACTACTACACCCGATGCCATCTATGAAAACAGATTACAAATATATTTATAATCTACTCTAAGAGCAACATTCCATAAAAATGTTTAATGTTTTTGATTCATGTTTAAAAATTAAAATTTCAAAGATGTTGAACGACTGCTTAAGTCGTCGCAACTTACGCGTTTGTCGGGCTGGTTAGCTGTCTTTCAGACATAATAGCCTCACAAATTTTTGTGAAACATCCAATGACTTGTCATGCAATATTTTATTAGTTCTTAAAGGATAATTGCAATAACTGTCAGTCAATTCTGGTATTTATTATATTTACATTAACATTTTGACGGCTTATATTTTCTTTTGCAATCATTATTTTGTAGGCTGCAGTAAATTTGGCAAAAAAACAACAACTTATTAAACATAACCCTTCTTGTCCTAGCCGATTTAGCACGCATATTCTTAAGACAAAATCAGCCAATGAGTTGCAAAAAATTCTGTCAAATTTAGTGCACATCAGGTGCAAGCTTGAGAACGCCGATTTTACAAAATGCAGCCCTTCCTCTGTAATGTATAATTGATAACATGTACTAATTTACATTTTTGCCCATTGTATTGCATTATAAGGCTTTGCAAAATATGAGGTAAATTGACCGTTTGATAAAGTGAAATCTGAGGATGAGGATGGTTGCACTGTCACACTTCCTTTGGTAATCCCTATACTATAGGTAATTTAGCCTTTTACTGAAATGAAATCTTTCGCCTGCAATTTCTATCTGAAGGGCCGCAACAATTTATGTTACATTTTCGTTGCTTTATTATAATATTATTGCCACCTTTTCTGGTACTGCCCTTATATATTAATGAGTTCATACCTTCATCCAACTGCACCAAATTCATTGTAATTTAGCATGCCTCAGGCATTTAGTAAATTTAATTCTGAGAAAAAATTATACTGCACTTCTTACGCATTTGTCGCTTTAAGCAACAATCAGTGGGGTCTCTGAAATTTTCGAGTTTAAACAACGTGTACTAACATGAAATATCTTCCTTTATCCAAAAGAGGATTCAGAGTAACTTGTTCGAAAAATTTAAGAAATGTATACATCCAACTAGGTACGCAATTGCCCCAACTATTTGGTGAAGACTTGGGATCTTGTTTTTAGGATAAGTACAAATTGTTTATTATCGGATGAGAAAAACATGTCTGTTAAAAATGTACGTTAATAATTCTTAGCAAATGTATTTTTTTCATGTTCTTTCAGGGCTAGAAAATCCGGAAAATGCTGTTTTTCACAATCAAATATAGTACAATGTAATGTTATTTTGATCCTTTATTCGGGGCAAGATCGTGTTTCTATTAGCAATTATTTATTATTGGTAAAAGAAAATATTATTAAAAACTTGCAGAATTGATTATATTGGCAGCTGGTAGGACGGATAGCTATTTCGGTGTTAGCCAAAATACCATCATCAGCGTCTTTAGCTGTTTGTGCTTTCTAGTCAACCATTATAACCTTAAGGGCCTATAACTTCAAAAAACAATTCAAATATTTTGCCCATTTTGAACGCAGCTTGCATTTACTCAGGAACGAAGATAATCTCAAGCTTGGACAGTCTGTCTGCATTTGCTGACATTAAAATATTAGTTTTTTTTTTCAGAGAATTCGTTGCAGCTTAGAGAATTCAAAGCTGAAAAACGTCAAACCAATTTTATATTCGAAACCGTGTGCCAATCTTTTATTAAATATCAGTTTCAATAAGCGATTAACCGGTTAACATATCAGCCTAAAATTTAGTACTTAGGATCGAATTTTATAAACTGTGTTTAGAAGCTTAAAACTGCCACAACTACAGTCGCATACAATTTGCTTGAATCGGAAGTGCAACAAACAATTCAATTCAATTCAATTCAATTGTTCTGTAGAGCAAGTTTGTAAAGTTAGAAGTGAGGTTCAATATAATCGAATAGACAACATCAAATCGAGAGAAATTCAGTACATTTTTTCTGGTATTATATATTTCATTAAAAAAAAAGTGTTAATTTTCTTCATCAAAGTATTTCCGTTTCTTTTGGTTTAGCAATTATTTTTGACCTACACCCTTGGTTCTGTGATAGTTGAGACTTTTGTATAGACTGCCAAAGAATTTGAAGTCACCGCCAGATATCACCACACTTTTTGGTCTTCCAAAAGGAAAGTAAATCTTAAAATCACTGCAGCTTTAAATATAAATACATTTGCAAATAAATTTGTTCGATATAAATGTAAAAATTTCACCCAACATATTTCAAATTCCACTATAATAGATAAATCGAAACTTATTGATACTCACGTACTTAATGTAAAGCCCAATACGTAGTTCAAACGGAATTTTCGATTTCCATAAAAACATATGGAGGGATCTTTGCACCATTATTTCAAACGAAACTCTGACATTTTCCCACAAGTCTCCAAAAAATATTTTCCGTGTAGAGACAAATGATTGAGGAACACAATGAAAATTTCTATTTGCTTTTGCAATCATTTTCTGTTAACTTATACATTCCATCAAAATCCTGTTAATGATTTTTCCTTCCCGGAAGAGAGACTATTTACAAATTGTGAGAATAATTTCAGAATGTGGTGTGGATTTATATTTCATAACTGCCAATTTTATTCTAACCCATTAACCGGTGTTTTACTCACCTAATAACTGGAAAGAAAATTTTCGGTAAAAATGATGAAAAACTTCAGAGCTGCTTTTCTGAAAAAGGCGAGTATTTTTTAGGAAAGGACCCAACCACATAACATGTGCTAAATATAATCGTATTCCAATAGTAATGGCGATGGCTTTTGGAAGAGATCAAATCAAGCATGGCGACTTAGTTTATCCGTGGATGGATGAACTACAGTTAAAAAAAATTTGTTCGTTTTTGTTATATCGCATACAGATTTTGAGATCATTAAAGGAAACATTTTTCACAGAGATGTGTCAATGAAAATTCAAATTGTAGTACAAGCTTGTCAGTTGTATTATAGATACTGTTAAGATATACCAACTTAAAGTCAACAAAAAAGATAGCATGGAAAAGTAATATAAATATAATAAAATTCAAGCTGAAATTATTTTTTCCGGAAGCGGAAAAGCAGGTATTGTTCAGTACCGTTTGTTTGGATGGTATACTAGACTGTATGCCGAAAGGGCAGATACTCAATAAGATTCGTTTCTAACATATCCAAAAAGTCCACGCCTTTTCGGCAGCAAACACCATGAATAAAATTGTGATTTTGCACCTGAAAAATTTTTGGCACTGAAAAATATTCGCAAATTTAAGTATATGTAAACGTAAAAACGTATTTTTATCGATTTCAAAACAAAATCAGTCGTCATTGTAGTTAAACTGCAACTAAAAATATTGTGAAAATGTTTAAGTCTTAATGGCAGTAATTATGTAATTGCACTGTTTTAGGTTAAAATTGTTTCACTAACAGTAGTCTGGCATATCGGCAATGAACGCATTAAATTAAAGGTATTAGAAAACATGTAACGGTGGAACACAAAGAGCCCTAACGTATTATTTCAAATAACAACGCTTTAATCTGTGAAAGTGTTTGTTTTCGAATACGGGAATTATGGCAAAAAATGGACCGATATTATTCAATATCCATAAGGCTACATAAAAACCGGCACTATGTGACCTATCGATAGCGCTCATCTTTCGCACAGGCTTGTATCAAGCGGTAAATAAGACCACGCCTGGATTTTCAATATCGATCGTCCTTGTCCCATACAAAGCACATATATCAATTTTCGTTTAAATTAGTTAGTGGTAGCGGCTTGTAATTTAATTAGAATGATATAAGGACAGACGGATTTTAAGAATCGGTGTAATTTAACTAGAAAAATTAAGTGTAATAATATTTTTATTACTGAAGTAAATATGAAAATCTGAAACCATCTACGAGATATACATATATTTTAAAGTTCTTTCCCTCTATAACGTTACAAATGGTACAAGGATATTCTCAACGTGATCTCTCGATCACAGTCATACCAGGCAAGTATTTTTGATATTTCTGTGACGAAATGAACCCTCTTAAACTCATAAAGTCAATAAATTTTTCTCAAAAACCTGTTAAAGTTAAAAATTGAATAGATAAACGGTCCTAAAGGGTAAAAAACTATAGCGAATCGTGGTTTGTTTACGAGTACCATGAAACTGTGTCAAAAGGAGGGAAAATGCTAATCAAACTATTGTAAAGTAAATAACTTTCATAATTTTTTTAATAAATGCATGCATAGAAATTTTTTGATTGTTTCCTTTTTGTTTTATTTTATTTTTGCATTTTCTTCTTCTCTTTCGTTTTATTCGCATCGTTTGAAAACATTTGGTTACGAAACGATACGGGAATGCAAAAAAAATACTATTTTGTAAAATGCTTAAAATTAATAACATTACGTTAGTTAGCTAATTTAGCTAATATTTCTCTAACTAAGCAAAAAGTCAATTAACTTTTAAATAAAGTTGAGTTGCTGGTGGCAAACAAAACAGCAGACGTGCGTACGCTGGAAATTAAATTTTCAGCCTCATACCTATAAACAAACATCCGCATTATTTATGAAACACGATTCCATTCACGTGGCTGTTATTCTGATGAAATCAAAGATCGTCCAAAATCATATCTCCACAAAAAGTCGATCTCGTAGCTCTATAGCTCTAACAGTCAATCAAAATGGAGTTTCCAGTAGCTAACCATTAATCGAAATGAAGTTTCCACTAGCATTTTAGAAATATATGGTCCGATGTTGCCAACAGTGCGAAATCTCCACTATCCTATCAATCTCCACAGTTACACTGGTTTTCGGGACGGTTGTTTTAAATAGCACATGATTCAAAAAGTTTACTGAATCACCATATAATGGTCCCAACAGGGACATTATTTTGGCTGAAAATGTAAAATAATGAAGTTACCGATAGGCATATACGGTATATAAATGTATATACATATGTATGTTTAGTGGGTAGCAAATAAGGTTTACTAAAAAAAAAACGGGAATAATTGGACAACTACCGTGACCATTAATTTCTTGTATCTTGTATCTGAATCAATATTGATTATGTTAATCATTTTTTTTATAATAAAATTACTTATAAGGAAATTAAAGATAAAAGAGGAAAGGCATCCGTTTGGGAAAAAATATGAAGTTAGTTATTTTTTAACTTTTCTTTATGTGGATAGAGAATGTGTTTGAAATATTAATCCTAATCACATTTTCCATCGAATAATTAAAAGCTACACCTTGCGCTATATTCACTTTAGCCTTCAAAATTTCAAATAATTTAAAAAATCATACGCAGTTCATATTTCATAAAAATACGAATTATTAAAAAATAAAAAAATTGAACATCGACTTGAGTTATTTTTGGTATTTACAAATAATGAATGTAATGTCAGCAAATGTAACCATTTTTATGTAACTTTGTATAAAGTTGGAAAATATCACCAAAGTAAAGTTAAAGTTAAAGCGATATCCCTATTTGATATGACCTTATATCAATTATCAATAATAATTAATTAAATAATATCAGCTTCATTGTACATTTCAATGCTATACTTCCTGCCAGTTCCAGTTTGTTAGCAAATTTTTTTTTCTTTTTTTTTTTGCTTCAACTTTTACTTTTTTAATTTTTTTCACTTTTACGTGAAAATATTTATATCAATATTTTCCATCCGCACCTAATTTTACAAACATTTTTTGCAACACAACTGGTGTTAAAATGGCCGACATTTTCAGAAACTATAGGTAGGTTATCGTGTTATGCTTTTTTACAAAATCCGGTGTACGGATATTCGGTCAACAAAAACCAGAGGAAAATGAGGTTTTTGAGTTTTGGAGCAAAGTTCAATGAAAAAATAAATACTTTTCTTAAGAAAGTGACAGAAAATGAAGTACAGATAAAAAAACAAAAAACAATTTCTCTGCCATCTCATGAATGAGGCATTGTAGAGCTTCTCACATCCAATCGGTTTACACACGTTCTATTTTTACATTCACTCAATGGGACCTACAATTTAACGACGATTCCGAACATCACTGATTGAGAAGCAGTTGCAAGGCTTGTCGAAAGTACCACATTTTAAACCTATTCACAATGTTTTACTAACGTATTTAGGTAAAACATGAAAACACATTTTTTGGCTTACTTTCCTACCCTCGCAGGACAGTAACCTATTTAGAAGTTATCCCAGACAACTACAGAACAACTTGCCAAGGTTCCATCACAATCAGACGGTTGATATACTCGTATGATCGTATAAGTTAAGACACCTATTGATGTGTGTTTATGTGGGTAAGACAGAAATACATACAGTGCAAGTTCTATTGAACGTTACAGACAAATTTCTTAATATCAAAACTAACAGGGCTGCAGGGAGAACATGACATAGTTCTATTGCATTATCCATTTAGTGCTTTCAAAACCGCTGGCCTGGCAAGGTTGTCAGCTGTTAAACACCTGTCATTTAAAGTATTATTTATTTCAAATGTGTATTATTTCAAATGTGAGCTTTCAGTCGACCAATATTTTCTTCAGCGATGAATCTCAGTTATCCCTCGGTGGTTACGACAACAATCAAAATTGTCGCATATGGGACTCACAAAACCTAAAAGTGATTGTAGTGATTGTAAAAAAGAAAAATATCTGTTTGGTAACCATTATGATCTGGAGGCGACATTGGACCGTATTTTTCTAAAACTACCTCAAAAGTAACCACTGCATTGTATTTCGTTCATAATGGCAATGTCCAAGCATTATAATGAAAAAAAGGTTTTACTTTTGAAACCGAAAAATTAATAACATATATATTTTTCAACGAACTCAAAAACGTGCTTATAACGAACTCGTAGCTAATGTGGTCGCAAAATCTATACTGATACCAGTAAGGAATCGAGTAGGATAGAGGCAGACGAGTGCGAGACATTGAAAAAATTATAATAAATATATATCAATACGATGTTAGCTTTCGAAAGCGGTACTGAGATTTATATTAGAATTTCAAAAATTCAATGTTAAAGAGATGATGTTAAATGAGATTTTGACGAATTGATGACTCATTTTTATTACATAGCATATTTTTATAAATATTATAAAGTTCGAGTAGTCAATTCTAATCAATAAATTAAAGATTAAAGAAGTTTTTTGACATTAATATGGATAGTAAAATGCTGCAAACTTTCAATTTATAAAAAACAGAATTTATTATTGCTATTAATTAAAATATTTAATATAACCAAATTTTTGAAGATTTAATTAAAATCTATATTCAATGCCGTTTATATTGATTTACATGATAGACATGTAAATAGATTTGAGATGGCTGAACTTTTCGGGATGTCGCGTAAATATGTGCCAATCTCGCTCAGCCATTATCAATCCTTGAAATATGCAGTTGCAAAATTGTGCAAATCTAAAAATGTTGAAGAACAATTGGGAAAATTGATTATTTATGCTGATACAGACAGTTTTGTACTAATACTGATGCCCCAGCAAAGCTCAATGTCTATATTTTCTTGTTATGATTATATTAAACAACTTTGGTTTAAAAGCTATCAAATCTATTATACTGAATGAGTTAGAATCAAATTGCGATTATTTTCATAAATTTTTGCTTTTACATTTTTTTTTTCAACGCAAAGCAATTTTTACAACATATTTTGGATCGTTTTTCACAAATCGGTTAAACTGGCTGTTCGAAAAATTTTGATTTTGGAAACAAACAGCATAGGTTTTAATTTTTGAACACTCTAATCACAGTTATTTGCCCAGAAAGAGAGTGGGGTTTTGGAACCAAACAATTTGTTTCAAGATAACATCATAAACTATATAATATTAAATAAAATGTTTTACCTCAAAGTACAAGGCTGAAAGTGCTAGTTGAAATACATTGCACGCATAATGAAGACATTTTTATACTACAAACACTTTAAGAAGTTGAGTTGAGTTTATTTTCTATTCAGTAGGATGGTACCATTAAAGATCTTATTGTACTGAGAAGTACAGTCGTCCCAACATTATGGCCTTTGATTAGCTCTGATTACGAAAATGAAATGCGACAAGTTCAATCCCCTCAATGAGGAGCACACTACTTCAATATTTTTCTATTTGGAATAAATGTGCTCCAACAATGTGATAAATCTCATGCCACCACTTCGTTCATAAAAACTTCGCACAATCCGTGCATTCAACGTTGCTGCAACGTCGATATTTTCTGGTGATCGAAGAGGGGGAGAACACAACCCGTTGAGTGCCATGCAAAGCAATGAAGGAAAAAGATTTTTTTTGAAGTTATGTGGAAATTTTGCAGACTCCAACGCAACAGACGTTTTGTCACTTTATGAAGAATTATTTTTTATATTGAACACGAAGCAGCGAAAAAGCGACAACATGGAGGGAACGGACTGAAATATGTTGCAGACACCCAACAGTCTGCTTATATGTCTGGCAGTGTGTGCAATTATTAAGAATGCTGTTTTCTGTGGTTTCCCTGTAACAGAAAATTCACGTCGAGCATGTGTTCGATAAAGAGTCTGGGAAATTATAAAAAAAAAAATGCGTAGGAAATATGTACATTTGCTCAACGTCGTTGGCATTTCATACCTTTAGTGAAAATTGATTAAAAGTCTGTCGGTTTGTATTGGTTTTGACTTAACAAGGTAACAGTTATGAACATTTCCAACATTTAGGAATTTCGACTATAGGTCCGAGAGACAAAGTATTGGGATTCTTAACGTATCGAGGCAAGTACTTAAAATAAAATAATCTTTTTATTTCAGCCTCTTGATTTCTTCCAAACTTTTAAGTACTTCTTATGTTTTTGTTTAGTTATAAATTTCAAATATTTTCAATAAAAATGTTTGAAAATTATACATATTTTTATAAATTTACGACCGACCTAACAAAAAAGGGACACAAAAAAAGTTGGGAAACATTTATTTTTCAACACAATCTCTTTTTAGCTCGATACACTTTTTCCAGTGATATTCAATAGCTTTATACCCTCTTTGTAGTAAGAACTGTCAAACTCCTTAAAATAACCTTCAACCGCAGACTCCACCTCTTCACTGGCGAATAAAGTGCGCGAAGAAGCAATTCGAACTTTAGTTCATTAATTTTGGCACATGGAACTGTTTTCGCCTTCTTGGGACAAAATCCTCCCATTCCAGTCCCCTACTTTGACTGTTCCATTGTCCCAGGTGTGAAATGGTGGACCCATGCAGCATCGCCAATTGCCAAACACTCTGCTGAAACAAACTCACGACGCTGTTTTTGCTCTACTGAAAACAGGCGCGGCACCGATCTTTGCACAGCCTTCTCATCTCCAAATCTTCGTTCAATATACGAAGTATAGCACTTTTTGAAATGCCTCACGTGTACCTTTGGCACCCATAACTGCCCGATTTCCCTGAACATAATTTTCCCTTCAACTCTTATTCGTTCATCACAATATCCTAAATTTTTGTTACCCCTATTTTACGTTTTAAAAAGTTCGACCGATTAGCCATGCCAATTCTGATGTCTTCTACACATACAACCGATTTAACCAACAAATACAGATTTCCGTCTAATATGACACTCATGGTGTATATGATGGTTTTAGTTCTGAGAATGAAAACAGACGTCACTGACCGGTCTTTAGTAATGCCTCCCATACAAATGTTCCATTTAACCCATATGTACTAAACTTCATGTCTCTTACTCAGCTGCACCAAATTCTGTCAAATTTCAATCATCGGGCATGCATCGAGCCATACCGTATTTAGGAGCTGATGCATGCAGATAAGTAGACGTATTTAAAATTAAATTTTCCCATACATACGAGGTGTGATCAAAAAATAATCGTTATTTTAAAATTTTTCAAAAAGTATTTATTTATTCATCAATAATTATCCTTCAAAGTAATCCCCTTCAGATATAATACACTTATGGCAGCGTTTTTTCCAATCCTCAAAACACTTCTGAAACGCGTTTTTTGATATCGCCAACAGCTCCTGTTTCGATTTTTCATTTATCTCCTCAATCGTAGCGAAGAAAACAGCGAGCAAAACCTTCACATTTGACCGAACTTTACGGGGTTTTTCGGTCTTCTTCTTCTCTTCTTCTGGACGCTTCCATGGGGTTGGTTGAGCTTTGGTTTCAATGTCATAGCCATACACCCATGATTCGCTACCAGTTATGACCTTTTTGAGGAAATCTGCATCGTCGTTGACGACGTTCAACAGCTCCTGAGCGATGTCCATGCGACGTTGTTTAGCAGTTTTGAAACAATCTTCGACGCCGCATGTTTCATGCCTAAAACATCCGTAAAAATTGCTTGGCATGAGCCGAACGATATGTCAACATCATCAGCAACCTCTCTAATAGTGGTTCGAAGATTATCCAAAATCATTTTCTTCACTGCTTCAATGTTTTCATCGGTTGTTGACGTGCTCGGGCGACCAGGACGAGTATCGTCATTGACATCTTCTCGGCCTTCCTTAAATCGGTTATATCACAATTTAACTTGTGGTCTGTTCATAGTAGACTCGGCAAACGACACAGTCAACATTTCAAATGTCCTTACACATTTAATTTCATTTTTTACACAAAACTTAATACTTAATTCTTTTATCGGTTGTTTCGAATAGTAAAAAATCGAAGAGCACACCAAAATACGACTAACCTTTTCATCAGTCAAAAACAAACTGACAATCCAAAATGGCTGATGTTGTCAACATATACAACAGACATGTGTACCAACACAACAGAAAAAAAAATGCGAAAATCGAACATACGTAACTCACTGACTCACTGACGTTTAGTGTAAAATCGCACCTTATGATGTTATTCGATGCCCAGAATTTGGGTGATCCTAAACAAATATATGCAGACTGAAACGATCCTTCACGCATCTATGAACTACTCCTGTACATTTTTTTTATTAACGATTAAATGCAAAAATATTAGAAAAATGTTGACGTGATTATACCATGCAGAGGGCTACTTTATAGTGGAAGACGTCCCGAATCTTCACCAGTAAGAGGACCCGCAAGAAAGCCCTCTTCTCGTTCACAATATACCAACTTCTCTCTGAGCTTATCCATATCTGTCTAACATATGTGTTTGATTTCTCACTGAATTCCAACGATTTAGTTGCATACAAGATCATGCCATACTTAACGTTATCAGCAATAGTTTGTAACTGAAATTCAGCCACGTTGTCCAGTTCTGCTGCTGGGTCTTGAAACATTCTGTTTCCGGACTGTCTGTAGATTGTAGATTATTTTCAATTATTTATTCTTATTTATTTTGACAAATTTTAAGCATTTAATACATTGCATGAAGCGTTTAGTTATAATATTTTCATGCCTATCTGCAACTTCCTGCCTAAAAAATATAGGACTTATTTTCAAAAAGAAAAAAAAGCAAAATAAAATAAACATTAATTTATGTCAATAAAATAAAATATTAACTAAATTATTAATAAGAATGAATTTTTGCAACGGAACCCAATGTGGACTGAATTTGGAAAATTATGTTGAATGCTCTGCATGATTAATTCCAAATTATATATTTTCTGGTGGGTTTACTTCTTTGCATTGTAAAAACCATTGGAGATTTGTATCAATTCATTTATTTTGTGGAAAGCTGTTTACCAAGATGTTCTTTTTGCCACCTCAACTACCCGTATATGTGTAATTACTTTCATGACATTGGTATTCTTCAAAATTAAACCTTCATCCTCGTGGAGAATAATGTTGTTATTCACGTTTTCTGTTTCAAAGTCTTTAATTATATCGAACATAGAAAATTTCCTCTGGTTGATTTCTTCAAATTAGTGCTCCGTGCGTAGTTGTTCGTCTGTGGACATTCTGTTGCTTTTTGAGATTATTGTAGAGGAAAGTCTTTCGGCAGTAAAAGGTGTCGCATAAATTGTGCTACAATAAGAAATTCAAATAACTTTTCTTTTAATCAATGTAATTAATTTTTTGTTTATGTACGAGTAACTGTTTGTTTCTGAAGGTAATAGACCGTAAATGACCAGAAAATTATTCATTGCGGCTTAATGGACGGCTTCAGGTCAGTAGAATTCCTTTCCTTCGTTTTGTACACCTCTTGGTTGACATAACCCCATAAAAAAAGTCTGGTGCAGTCAGGTCAGTTGACCTTGGGGCCAGTTGAAAGTAGAGTTTTTGGATATAAATTTTCTTTGGAGCTGAATATACAGGGTTGCCCATATTCGACGGACCCATCTGGCAACGCC
>JAHXMU010000481.1:1181593-1292076 GCA_019455685.1 Philornis downsi
CAGCATAGACTAACTCAAAAGCGAAAAGATGTTAGCAAGTGATATAATGGCAAAGAGTTCTCTAACAGCACTAGACATTAGTTTTACATTCTTGTTGTACGGCAAAGAAATCTGGGTTATGACAAAGGCAGATTAACTAATCTATGAAATGAAATATACGGACCCATCAATATTAAAGGATAGTATCGGCGTCATATGCACCATGAACCGCACGAGCTCTATATCGTCACTAACGTTGCTATGCGCCTCAAAGTACAACGATACACCAACACACGAAAAGTCTTTGATAGTGGACTTGATGGACTAACGCGTTTGAATTGGAGAAGAGGCGCAGAAGACCGAGCCGTATGGCGTGTAGTAGATAAGGATGTCTATTCAAGCCGACATCTAAGTAAGTAACATATAATGCAATCGTATTGCCCTTTCTAAGTTGCTGCAGTCTTCCGATTATGAATTATGAAGAAAGATTGGATTCTGGAAATTTGGTTAGTTTGTATGGAGTGTACAAGAAGGCGCGTGTAGTCCACGTCCATTCTCAGACCCAAATTCACTAAACGCTTGGCAGTACCTCTTCGCTCCCACTTCGTTAATTTCGTTTTAGGGCAAAATGTGCAAAGTTTATTCGAGCATGTAAATGAGATAAGTTATGCTCGTACTTGTATTTTGTTAGGTATTCTTTCATTTAAATTCTGGAAGTTATTCTTTGTCCTCTTATTAATTGCGCAAGTTCGAGTAGAAAATATCTGTACATTTTAATTTTTTCATGTAAAACAGCTGATACCTGATTTAAAAAAAAACGGATAATCACAAAAGATAACTCAGTTCCTAACGAAAGGTGTACAATTATTTGTTCCAAGAGTTTGAAGAAGTTGTACGATAAATCACTCCACTTTTCTCCAATAATTAAGTGCTTTCAGTTGCTCATATAATGTCTTCTCAAAATATACGTTAGTACTCTTTTTTTAGCAAATGCGACTATCTGGTTCAAAATGCGACTATCTGAAACGTTCTTAATGTGTTACACTACGACGAAGTAACATTTTTATGTTATGAAACGAATTCTGCAATACCTTCTATCGAAACTTTTTAACTCGCCAACATGTCTAACACAGAAATACATTACAGAAGGTCTTTATACTTTTTCATTTGTGGTTTTACACATACCCGTATTTCCACGAATTTCCAGAATGTAGTAGAATCAATCGAGCGAGAAAGCTGTTGGTAGATAAAAAATCAATCGTCGAATGTAAAGCATTCCAGACTCGCCGCATCAAGAAAGCGTGATTAAAGAAAGCATGATTAAATGCTTTTAAAAGAAAGTGACGTCGAAAGAGTCTCGCCACCTTATTTTGTAGGGTCTTCCAGTAAATGCCGGTGAAGAAAGATGTTATTATGTTTTATTGCGCTGTAAGGCAGAACAAAACATTTCGGGTTACCAACCAGTAGATCGTGAGCTACAATTCCACGTAAAATACAGGTAAAATTAAAAATTAAATAACCCCAAAAAATATATTCGAATTCATACTAAGCGTAACCAAGGGCAGATATCAAATGTGATAAGTCACAATCTTGTAATATCCATCACGTTTATTTTTATCATATTAGGAATTAGAGACACTGTGAAGTCATACTTTTTTTAGACCTGGCCAGGTTTCAATTCCGTGCTTTTTAACAACCAAATAACTGAAGTCCGATATGACAAAACTTTTTGGATATGGTCTACGTGTTTATCTTTCCATATTAGGTGACCATCGTGTTATAATTATTATCTACCCCGCTTCTCATCATCCGTTGAAAGCTCAATACATTATTTGACTTCTCCTTTCTCATTAACACAACAAAACATATTATGGGTTTAATATATTACATATCTGGCTACAATTACAGAAAAAATGTGCTTGTTAATATATAATAACCCTCTTCGCGACTATATTTCTGGAAAAATCGCTCTTTAAGAAATAAGACCTACTATAGTTATCAAAATCATGCCAAATAGAAAGCCCTCTAAGACGTGAAATTCGCCTCTGGATTACTCCTCATTGTTTTTTGCGAGACAAGATTCGATTTTTACTAATATGCAGACGTACAAACAATATAAATGAAAAATTTAAGTAAATGGAGTTGTTCAAATGAATATAACAGGCATTTTCTCAACACGATCGAATAAAATATAAATAACACTAAAAAATATGCTCAACTGAGAAAAATCCTCAAAACATGTTTACTATTCAAGACAAACCTTGTTTGGAAGTAAAGTACGTAAAAAACATTTGCTTGACCAAGCGTCGATACTGCAGTTTGTTTACACGACGGAACATTGCAACTAAAACTTGATTAGGCATGTTTCAGAAGTAATTTATTTTTCTCTCCAATTTATTGCGAGAAAAGTAACATTTTTGTGAAAACATATTTCATTCTATCAAAAAAACAAATGCATTTCGCCGAAATTTCGACAATTTAATCAATTTGAAACTGCAGTTTATTAAGATGCAAATAAATTATATAACTATTTCGCAGATACATTTTTTGTACACCCGTCATATAAAAAGATTTTTTTGCAGCAGGTAAGCAGAATTTTAAACTTAGGGAGTCTCTAAAGAGCCACTAACATGAATTGAAAAATTCAATTCTCGGAATGATGCATTGCAATATATTTTGGAAACTAATACGTATAAATTAATGAATTAATGGCACATCTAATCTGCCATTAACTATAACCAATGTATTTGTTCTTGCTACAAAGTTACTAGCATTCTATTTTCCTAAACAGATAAAAAATTACATTTTTCCGAACTTTGCAACATGCAATTATAACCAATTCCTAATTTAATAGTCAAAATAACTAAATTATTCAAAATGTGAATAACTGGCTAACAATTTGTTGGGCTGCGTAATTTCTTGCAAGTGCGGAAGCAAAGGAATTAGCATATCTAATTTTCACATCAACAGACCAAACTTTTGTTATAGTAAAATGAAGTGATTTTTTAAGTCCGCTATTGTTTCGTTTTTGGTCCAAATCGAATTGTGGAACAACTTCCTCACTGGAGCTAAAGATGTCGTTCCTAGATTAGAAACTTTTTTTATGAAATACATATATTACAATATATCCACTCTCTTCTATAACTCCTAATGATGTACCGGATACGGCGTGGGTATCATACGTACTGTAAGATCACCATGCATCGACCACAAATCCGTATTGCCTGTTCTTCACATGTTAAAATAACACCCGACAAAACACCCATTCATAGCAAACCCATCAAGACAAGTCGTCGCTGTATCGAACAAAAAACCGACGTTCGCTGCATCAATGGTCCATAAATACGCGAACGCAAGCAGAAAATCAACAAATGAACACATGAATCAAATGACATGCAAAATAGCGCAAAGTGCTGCAACCTGCAACTCACCAGTGGCAAGCATGCCACAGCAGTACACAATAACCAAAGGGTTTTACCGTAGGGCAACTTGTTATGGTGCATTCTGCGGCGACGATTGTGTTTATAGATTCAAAAGATATGACGATACACTCGTATATCAGGGATGTCAAGACATTTTCAGTAATGGGCCACAGATCGACACCGATTGTAGGACAAACGATTTCACTGAATTCACATACGAATTATTTGGAATTAGACGACTTCCGAAGTCAACAACAATTTAAAAGAATTTAATTCAAATTTTATAAAGAAACTAGCTGACCCGGCAAACGTTGTTTTGCCTTCAAATAAATAACAGCGCCACATATAGGCTGGTATGTTTGTCACCTACCATTATTTGATTCAATGTTAATGTGGTAAAAAAAAAAATAATTGCAAAAATCTCATCTCCAACGCCATCTATCACTTCAAATAAAACCTTTTTAACCTTCCGGAATACTCTACCAATAATTTAAGCCCAAAATGAGCCAAATCGGTCCAACCGTTCTCGAGCTTTAGCGAGACTAACGCACAGCAATTGATTTTTATATATATAGATAGATACCTCCGAAACGGAAAATTCGATTTTATGAAAATTTTTGTAATTTACTGTTCCGCAGTTAACTTACGAAGTGCTGGGTTACGAGTTTGTTCTCTCAAATTTCAAAAATTTTACTAAATGTCATACAAAACGTTTGTTTGCCAAATTTTCTGAAAATATATCTACAAAAGTATGTCTACCAAATACCGACATAGGAAAACTGAACAAACTCTTGTACAATACTCGTATATATTCAGTTGTATGAATAACATTCTGACAAAAAACAAAGAAAAAAATGTTTACAAACATTTTGCGAAGTGCGTAACAACCAGTTTGCGGCAAACGAAATAACTGTTTGCCATAAACAATACAAAACAATATTGTTTATAATTTGATGCAGACGGTTTTTGTTTTCCTGAGCAAGCGAAGTAACATTTTAAAGTAAGAGTTTTTCAAATGAAAGTAAGAGAAAGCAATTGAAATTGCTTCATAATCTTTATAACGAGCTAACTAATCCGTTGAATCAATTTGGTAATAGTTTTCGAAAAAAGTTTTTCAGAAAAACGTTTTGCTGATTTGTTATTACCGGCAAATATGAATCTTAGCTGAATGAATCTTAGCTATATACATAGGCGTAGCACCCCCGGTGGGGGTGACTCTCCAAAAACTTTTTATGACCCCCCGGGCTTTTAAATTAGGTGCATTGAATGAATTTAATACGCCTGGGGAGACTATAGCTACAAAAATATGAGGAATATATTGGGCAACTTTTATGAACAATCAGATAAGATAATCTGTTTTAATAGAATTACGGTCGTGAAGGAAACAGCAGTTTAATGATAATTTTTTGAGTGCAATATCTTGTCTTCTACATTTTCCATTACTTTGGGAATCTATCAATATGTTAATAGTTTAGTGCTCATTTCTGTAAGTATATAATGAGTTACAATTCACAACTTTGCCTTGATACTCGAACTGTGTAATTTGTGGTCTCCATATTGATGTACCTTTTATAAGGACTTTGTGTAGAAGGTAAAGATTAAGAGACATCTTTGCGTGGCGTTCCAGAGTGACGGCGTCGTTTTCTCACAACAACACAAAGATTTGAATTTTGTATATATGTATGTACATATAGAGCTAAAAAATGGATGATCGGCTGATGAAGATCAATATTTGAGAAAAGCAAAGAACAAGACGGCAAAGTCGAATGAAAAGGGAAATCACGCCTTTTATGGTTGCATCAATGATTGGTTTGTGTCTGATCATCATCGAATGGGCATATCTTCATTTCAGTATATATTCACAATATCGTATATGTGTTAGAGAAAATGAGTGTGTCGTTGCGTTGGAAGATCACAATCGAAACTTGAGTAGGCATATTATACTTAATTAAAACCAAATGCTGCCTGATGTCTGATTGCGGCCTTATACAGAAACGCAAAGAGCGACGGACGTGGTATGAGGTATAAAAAGAGTTGTCCACCGCACCGATATCGATCGCTTAAAGAGTACAGCATCAACAACCACAACATGCCATCTAAATAAAATGTATGCATGCCGAAGTGTAAAAGTATCGGAAGATGAAAAAAAATAGTATGGATTTTTTGTGTTTATAGTTTTGTTTTAGCCCACAGATTGACAGTACGACATTGTTATGAAAGGGTGAAAGGATAGGATACCGAAACTACTATAACTACCTATATATTGAGTGGTCTAGGGCAGTGTAATGCGTTAATATTCTCAATATAAATGGATATCCAGCGGAAAGAAAATTATTTTTTTCACTTTTGTAACAGAAATATTCCAAAATTACTACGGTGAAATTATTTCCACCATGAATCATTTGCAAGTTTCCAACTTCAGCTTTACAATCAGTTATAGGCGAATACAGTATAATTAATTTAAGTGACACGAAGATACTGGCCAGCTTACGAGTGTAGCCTAACAGATAACGTACATTTTTTGGCGAGAAATTCTTTGCCTTTTTATAGATGATGGCTGAGATAGAAATAGTTATCCGTCATGTGCCGCTGGAAAAAATTAACAAGCGCTTTCGCCTTCTGCGCTTCAAGCCAGGTTTTGACATTATTTCAAAACATTGTTCTTCCAACAGAGTTTTAGTCGCCTTTTTGCCAATTTTATTGTCGAACACTTTTCGTGCTGGATCTTTTTATTTATCCCACCCCAGCCCATTACACTGTATTTCATATTTGTGTTGGTATAAAGCTAATGCAGCTCACGGTTCGTATGGCGGATAGTTTTTCTTTCCATAACTTCCAGACGAGATCCATCCGCTTGTATCATAAACTGGAATTTTGCGGAGTACAACAAAACAGCTGGAAATAGCATCTGATATTTTTGTTCGCCGAGACAGAGCTTTGTTATTAAATCGCTGACTTAGCCAGTGATAGCCACTGCTTGCAAGATGTAATCTTCTCTTAATTCCTACAATGAAGTCATTTATTTTGTTAACAACATAATTTGTCAGAGGCGTTGCTGCCTGGATTTCATTTTGTGGATTGTTAGTTTCAGACTATATTACCTCTCAGAACCACTTTAATGTTATAGGAAGGCCAGCCGTCATTTATTTCTTTTAGGCTATATATTTTAGGCTATATCATATATAAGGACATCCGCGAATTGGATGTGTGCATGGGGACTTTATGCGCATATCCTTAGATAATGGTCCTCATCAACATTTAGGGGATTCCGTTTCTTTCTTTTCTCTTGTGTTTTCATAATAACCTTTTTTGGAGATAAGTAGGTTATTACGCCGCCGTATTAAACCAGGCTTTCAGTACAGAAGTTACCTGACACATTTACCTTCCTTTATGCGCTTACATGATAGCGCTTTATTCATGTTATTGAGCTGAACGTCACAATTTAGCTGCCATCAGATGGATGTCTGATGGCGCTGTACTTGATTTTGATACTTGGATGTTTGATGGGACTATTTGACTTAAGGCCGGAAGTAGTGAGCTGCTTGAGAAAGTCTACGAAGAAATTGCTTCTGGTTATGCCGTTTCCCCATATTTTAAAATAAACATTCTGCAACAATTTATCGATATTAAATATTATACATTTAATGTCTGAAACCGCTAGTTTCCACTCGAGCTAATAGTTATGAAATGATGTGGAAGGGCACAAGCATTAAAAATGACCGGAGGTTTAAGCAATAGTGGCAACACTTTTGAATAAACATCTGTTTGGTTTGTTTACAAACTTCAATCCAAGTCTCATAGCAAATTTAGCTTTATGACATCTTTAAAAACATGAGAATTAATGCTGCACAAGCCGTCACACCGCTGGACTACTTTTTTGTAATTTCTTTATTTTCCACCATCTGATTAGCTGAAGAAAATTGTGAGCGTTTGTTTGTTTGTCAGAGTTTATGTCATTAACAGATGCCTTCTTTGAATGCAGCAGACATTGTTGTATTTTGGATGTCAATAAATTGTTTAAATGTATGAAATAATGTTGATAATGTTGCTGTCTAAATTATGCATTACATTTTATAGGTATATTGGCGACATTTATTGCAGAAAGTAATGCCGAAAAGATCCAAGTTTAAAAGACAAAAACGTAAAAATCGTCGAGGGTTTGAAAATAAATCGTCGAAGATCGCCATGCATTAAAAACGTACGCAATTAATGTAAAAACCAATTTAGGATCTACTTGTTCCACCGCAATACTTGAGGCAGGTGTTTGCAATTTTGTGCAGAATACACCTTATGGTTTTAAGAAACTGAAGTTTAAAATTGGACAATTTCGGCCCGATAGGAAAGAAAATTGCTCACACAAGAACTGAACCCACCTTGGGGGAAAATGGTATTTCCATTAATTTTGCAACAATTTTACAATTTTTTATTATTACACTAGAAGTACATGCAAAAATACTTTTTATGAGGAAACGCGTTTACTACAAAGTATTAAATAGTATTTTTTATTGGAAGCATAAGATATGTCCATTTATTATGTGTGGAAAGAAATCATTGTTGGCTCAGCCACTTACCGGACGATTAGCCGATATATCGTTTACAATATTGCTTCTACCCGAATTTATGGCCTTTGTGGTTTTCATTCCAGTTCGTGTATACGGATAGAATTACTTAAAATGAAATGGCTTAAAATAATATAATTACTAGAGTTGTGCTTTGGAACAAAATTAAAAAATGTATTGATTGAGCCATTTGTCATGGACGATATATCATTTTCGTCCTCGTGTGTTCATGTTTTGTCTTTAAACGCACGAATTTTTATAAATCCCTTCTCATTCCACGCCTACGCTAATAGGGAATTTACTCACCCAATTTGATGATTCCGGCTTCACTAGTTTGTTCTTGGCAATAGCGCCAACTGTGCCCTTTTTCCTGGTTCTACATCTTAAAAGTACGAATTTTGAAAAATTGCTAATATTTTCAGAGCGACTATGCTATAAAGCAGAGTATTCAATAGTACACAAACGAAGTTTCACAAATTTAGCTTCATCCATTTTTTATGAACGATAGTATTATTTTTGTTCATTTTCTTCCTTATGTACATCTAATGGTAACAATTTCGATACATCTTTTCTATTCGAATAGCTATTATGTAAGAATAATGTGTACTACGATATTGATAATTTTAGTTTCAGTCCTTCGCATTACGTGATAATACCATAAAAGTATGCCAACCTACTGTGGTACCATTTTAATCCTTTTGTGCTCACAAAAATACGTATTTGCGCCTTTAGTCTGTAAGAAGTATATGGATACCAATTTTCGTGATTCTAGCCGTGGCCCTTTTAGTTGAGCGATCGTACCAGATTAAACCATTTTCAGCCTCAGAAGCACGAATTTCTACAAATCCCTTCTTATCGCTTGCTGCTCTTGAAGAGCAATATGCAAACCAATTTTCATGATTCTATATCTACCTGCTTGAGCTGGGCGACGACACCTAATTTATTCTGTTTTTATCCTTAAAATAAAACCGTGGAAAGGGAATATGGCCACCAATTTTTATGATCCTATCTCTGGCCGTTTGAGCTTGGCAATGGTACCAAACTTTTATTTTTATTTTTATAGCAATTCTTATTTATTAAAGATAAGTAATGTACGGCTGTAGCTGACAGACGCGGGATTTAACCATTCGACTCTAATTTATTTACGTTTGTAAAGTTATTTTTTTAAATTAAAATTTTGCAAAGTTTCTGTAATTAATTAATTTTCTTAGTATTCTTTTCTTAACTTTACTCTCCAACCAGATGACCTACTCCACTTTTACCCCACAAGTACTTCATATAGAAAACCCAAAAGAAAGTATCTCTTCAAGTATCATGTATGATTTTCAATGTCTTAAATAATAGAAATGTATTTGCATTAAAAAATTCTGCAGAAAAGATTTGAATAGAAAAGAACATGACGGATTTATGGAGCGAATGCAACCTAACAGCATCGGAGCATTTATTTTGGATTTCATAAACTCTCTCTATACCAACCGTTATAGGATAAAGGTAGATTAATTTTTTCATTGCGTTTGTAACCATTAGAAGCGCTGAAATGAGGCATGACCGTACGTCCATCCATTCACCTGTCTATTGAACGCATGACATCACTTGTCAGGAATTCATAGGCAGGCTAAGTTCGGAATTATGCCATATCGGTCAAGCAGGAAAATAATAACCATAGAAGTAGTGAAAATTAATATTTTTTTACATTTTTAAAAAAATTTTACCAATTCTTCGTTAAGCAAATTTGGGAAAAGAAATATCTCAACTCATATTTTTAAGGAACCACCTCAATTGTTGCCATGATTATTGATAAATTTAAAATATATTTCTATTTTCATTGGACAAACGGAAAATGTTGATATATAATGTGTGATAACAGTGAGTTTCTGACGTGGGATTTATTTGGTTTCATTGCAAGTACTATTGCGAGGATAAGGCAACTGGAACTACATTCCGATCCTACTTTAATAACTATATGATGTAACTATTGAAAGATTACTGAATGCGTAAATTTTTATTTGACCAATATCAGCAATATCAGCAGTTGCGGACTGCTGTGTACGGTGGACACGTCGTGCCGACTCATCGCCACGTAAGTCGGCGTGTTAAAAAATTTTCTTTATGATACATTTCGTGCCAAATTACAATTAGAGTGATCGAACATAAAAAATAATTATACTCTATACACTAAACCGCAGTATGGTGAATTTAATTGGCAAATGAATGGTAAAATGTAAAAAAAATGCCACTATTCAACGGTCCTTCAGTCCTCCTGACCGGATTTCGATGTAAATATGAGAAATTCTCCTGCACAATGTTGGCTTCGTATATTAAGTAGTCCAAAGTTTACGTTGCTTCCAAAAGACACACCGACTGACGGAGGGAGGAACTTGCATTAATACCAAGATGTGTATGTACATATATTGGTAATAGCTTCTCAGACAAATATTTTTATTCGTTATAAGTGGAATGACAAAATGATTATACCCCAACCTATTGTGATGGATGTAAAAGAGATGATCCATAAGTACGTAACCGATAGTTAGCATACGCGAGTATAGTTCCCAGGATCCCGGGTTCAACTAGCATACAGCCATCTATTGTTATTTGAGAGGCGGCCACATAAAAAAGTAGTCGACAAGTCTCCAATGCTTCTCAAACTGTGACTTTCGGAAACGTTATCAAGAAGTAGGTACTGCTGGTCTAAAAATAGAATGAGTGTATGCAAACTGAATATGAGAAGCTCTCGCACAATCCATTCATTCATGAGATGCAAGCGAATTTGTTTGATCCATCAGTTTGATGTCTTGTGGAACATTAATTCCCAAGCGCGCTAAGACGTCATAAAGCTATATCTGCTATGCCATTTGAATTGTGATGTAACTCAAATTTCATTCAAATTTATTGCTTAAACTGCGAAGATCAGTTGAATGTATCGCTAACCATAAAAACGATGCTTTATGGTAAAGTCCTTAATGCTAACATTTTTCTCTGGTGATAAAAAATTGTACTGCTTGTACACACTAATTCTTTAATGGTTTTGTCAGCACATATACAAATAGTTGATATGAAATTACGCTAATTTGCTTTCTTTTGGATATAAAGACAAAAGTCAAAAGTCAAAAACCTTAACCTTAGTAGACCTTGTTTAAACCCAAACAGAAGAGGTCTGAATTTATCTAAAATCTTTATATTATTCTAATGCCTTATAACATCTTCAGTCACTGTCTTGTAATGTTTCGTGCCAAAAGTTTTCTCTTGCATTGTAGCATTGAAAATTACTTCATAACTATAGCTTACAGGTTCTATTACAATTTCTTTTCAATCAGATATATATATATATATGTATATAATTATATATATATATATGCAAAATAGCAACACAAGCAATACTCCTACTCATTCCATTTTTCCCCGATTTAACTCTTTGGGAAGACATCTGTCAGCTCACCTTATATACAGACCTAATTTACACATAGACAGATAAAATACAAAAATGGAAAACAAAATGTTATTATTTTATGTATTGTTCATATATGTTGATGTTTCATTAGGGTTCTTGATAGTGGTTTAAATCATAGTTTGCATTTTAGCTTAAACCATTTTTTGAATTATTTCTAAAAGCAGTTATTATCGAATTATTACTAACAGGGTAGTTTTTTACAAACTCTAATGCTGTATGATAGATAAATTCATAAGAATAAAAGACTTAGATTCAATGTCATCTAATGTGTGTAATTTTTCCGTAAAACCACTTAAATACTTTATCCAAATCTACTCTATGGTGCATATTTAATATACACGTCTGGCAAATTCCATTTCACTCTCTTAAAATAGTGCATTTAATGTGCGGGAAATGTGCTAATATCCAAATTAATTGTTAAATAATTTCATGTGCTGATGTTAGGTGTGAATGGTCCACAGATAAAAAGGTTTCTCTAAATTAGCTATATATTTAATGATTTCCTAATATTTATTTTAAGTGGAACTATAATATTTTCAACATTTGCTGTCCATTTGGTTTATTAATATTAGTTTCGCACCTACAACATCAAAAGTTCGCAGTTATTAAATACTCAAATCCGACAGTTATTTCCGGCGATTTTCACACGCTCTTACTACCGATAGTAAAATTAACTTCGGCAATATACAAAAAATAATCAAAGAAAAATTGAATTGTTAATATTTAATGCTTCAAAACCAATTAATGGATGAATGAAAAAGAAAACATAGCAGAAGACTACAAACTGATTTTATTCGATGTGGTAATTACAATACTGTACAAGGTTTGTTTTATAAATTAAAATTTTTTCACCATTGTTCCCTTTGATCGGAAACTAAACGAAATAACACCCACAGCCCGAAAATAACAATCAATAACCGCCAAACTTCCACCTCAAACGTACAAAGGGTATCATCAGCCACTCCATAGGATACCATGAAGAAAGCAACTAAACACGATGAGGAAGATCATCATATTAAAATGTTTAAAAACAATAGAGCCAACTACTTCGTCAGCTTCAACTACTCGCCACAATAACAGGTTTCAGTTAAAATATTTCAATGAACCTGGGTACAAAAACAATGACCAGAGTCGGACTGAGTACAACTGTTGAACGGAAAAACTTCTTCAACATCTATCGCATCTCATTGAGCCTCATCGTTGACTGTGATAACCAAGCATTTATTTGAGAGTTAAGAAACAAATTATTGCTTGCGGGACATCGTCGTTTTTAATGTTGCAAACAACATGACGTCTTTTCCACCTTCAACAAGCAATTTGAACGCAAACATTAACACAATTAAACCACAAACACCAAGTTCGTACTCACAGTCTATTCAGTATGAATTACCAGATAGACGAGACATGCTTTAAAGAAATTTAAACATTGTTGTAATCAGTTGCTTTGTATATCCCCAAACATAGATATCATTTGTCAAGGGAAAATTTGTAACAAAGGAAAGATTTTAAACGTTACAAATAAATTCCATTAGGCGCTTTTTACGACCGAGTTGTGCTATAACTGTTATAATTTACAATAAATATGCCAAAGGATTCTACATATAGATATAGTTCGTACAAATATCTTCATGTGCGTAATATAACCCGTTATATTTATATTTGCGCAAATAGCCGACGCCGTTCCAATTCATAAACATCAAATTTTGTACTGCTGGTGGTGAAATCATGGCAACTAACTAATATTTTTAATATACTTAATTTGGAAAATTGTCTCATCTCTCTGAGAAATTATTATCCTAAAATCGTTTCAATTAAGTAAAAATTTTTATTACACCCGCCTCCGTTAAATGGGTTTACGCCATCTTAACTTTCAATTGACTTGAAGAATTTATTTGTTTTAGAGTTACAAACAACAAAAATGATTATAATAATCATTGCGGTGAAATATTTCGAAATATTACTGATTTAGTAAAGTAAAAAAATGCCTCGACTTTTGAACGGAAATTTCTTAGTCCTGTAAAAAAATGATGACGGGTATGAGCAAAATCGAAAGGAGATTTGAAATGCCATGTCAACCCACTTTAATAATAATTTGATCTGGTGCCCAATGTAGAATACAAACGTCTGCAGATGAGTACTTATAAATTTGCTTAGTTACACCTTCACTCGGATGAATGAAGAAAAATATCATTTGAAGCGGTAAAAAATTAACGTCCCGAAGGGAGCACTTAAAGTACTAAGCGTCTTTTGCCCAAAAGGTTTTTAAAATGTTTTTAACTGGATTAAACGATGTCCATCTTGGTGCACGGATGGCTGTCAGAAACTTCTTCCAGCTGGCACAGCTTACTATTTTGCTTGATCATAGCAGTAGCTCGTAAGTGAACGATCTTCTGGTGTCTCTAAAACAAATTCAAATTCGTTGACTGCAGCAACCTAAATTCATGCTTATGGTATTGCTTTGGGTAACCGTTAAAAAGATCGGCCGGTTAACCAAACCTCTCCAGGTTAACTCAATTCGCAAAAAGCTAGCTGTTTACAATCCCTTTTGTTATAATTGTATTATAATATAGTTCACCTGATTCAAATTTCTGTAATATTCCGCTCTGTTGCAACAAATGCGTGTGCATTTCAATAGTGTAGTTCTTATTTTAGTGATTTCATTTTAAAATTTTCGTAAGTAAAATATCGATCATTTCCAGAATTCATTTCGTTTTGGAAAAAGTTTAGTGCAATTAAAATCATAACATAGTGAATATTTTGTCAAACAAAACTGATTATAATGAGCTTGGCGATAAGGTTAGATAGATGCTAGAATTAAATAAAACTAATTGCGTGTGAAAAATCAATAAATTTGTTGCTTTATTTTAAAAACCTACCACTAGTTTTATATGTGAAATTCATCTTTCAAATAGTCGGCAAGAATTAACTGGGTGGCGCGCATCTGAGATATCCTATTTCCGATAACTGGGACATATAGATTACAATGAATTTGAGCGGTGGGACGCGATACGTCGATTTTGATGTTAACGGTCGTTTGTGGCTTGGCCAATTAAAAAAGTTTTACGTCAAATCGCAAGATTTCAGTGGACTGGCGCTATCTTCCAATTGTTCCAAAATGCAGTTATCGAAGGCACGGCAATGTTTTTTTCAGCTTCTGTGTTAGTTAAATTTTGTGCGGGTACAGGTCAGTCACAATGTAAAAATTGCCATATTGATGGCCGCGGAGACTGAGTTTCTGCCTACAAATCCTTACTGACAGCGGGGATGTTTTAGACAGACAGATTGTTCACTGAACCAGTCAATTCCATTTGGTAATTCATTTTTGTAATTCTTCCAAATATTTCCGGAGTCCCGGGGAATTCAAATATTTTTTTTTTAATTTCCACACAAATTCATTGTGAAAAGTTTAGGTTCATTTCAACAAACTTCTACGCTAACAAATAGTGTATAAAAAGACTCTAAAATCAAAATACGGAAGTCTCTGGCGAAATATAAGGCATACTCGCATATACAGGTTGATTTTTTAAGATTTAAGTTTTTAAGATTTAAGTTTGGCAGCACTGGTTAGTAGTGGCGTCCAAACGTCATCTGTCATTTCATGGAAAGACTAACAAACGAGCAACGATTGCAAATCGTTGAAATTTATTATCAAAATTCGTGCTCTGTGACAAATGGGCATCGCTTAATACAACCATTTTATGGTCGTCATCTTCAACAATTCCTGCTGTTATCTCCAAATTTCGCCCCAAATTTACTTTGTTGGACATAAAACCATCGGCTCGTAGAGTGCGTGCCATACATGAATTACCGATGCATCCCGAAAAAACGACAGTCTGGTGTGGTTTATGGGCTGGCAGCATCATCGGTCCATTTTTCTCCAAAGACGATCGTGGAAGAAACGTTACCGTCAACGGCGAACGATATCGAGCCATGATACGCGTTTATTTTTGCCCCAATTGGCTCAGTTAAACTTGGTTGACATGCAGTTTTATCAGGACGGTCCAACATGCCACACTGCTAGCGAAACAATGGATATGTTGAGGGATAAATTTAGCAAGCAGCTTATTTCTCGATTTGGCCCTGTGAGTTAGCCCCCAAGATCTTGCGATTTAACGCCTCTTGCTTATTTTTTGTGGGGTTATGTTAAGTCGTTGGCCTATGTGGACAAGCCGCCTACTACTGCAGCCTTACAGGATAACATAGCACGAGTTATTCGTGGAATACAGGCCGAATGGATATTTTGAGGCGAAGCCGCGGACAACATTTCCATGAAATTATCTTTAAAATTATATGGCAAAGACTAACTTATCGATTCCAATAAAAGATTTTAATATATGATATAAATTTGAGTGTTTTATTCGAGTTAAAAAAACTGCGATTAGGAATCACCCTTTATATGTTATCCTAGCTTGATTGCTTCAAAATGTAAGCGCAAATGAGCGAAGTTGCTCCAAAAGTGCTGTGCAGCAAAAGTTGAATTGACAGATTTTATTGAACATGAAAAACATTTGGTTCAAATCGTAAAATATTTCTACATCTAAACTTCGTACAGGACCTAAGTGCTCCTTTAAAATCGGAAACTTAATCGGAACTCAATGTCGGTTAAGTGGAATGTTTCTCAGTTATAGCTCCATATTGCAGATTTCTAAATTTCAACGGGCATTATATCCCGAAAACTTTAGTTTATATAATATTATGCTTGTGAAACCATTTTTGAAAGAGAGCTACTGTTTCATGACGATTGCGAATATTAACTTGACATGCTTTTACACATCAAGGTTGCCGCAACTGTGTCGCTACTCCATCATACGAACGTCAGTCATGAGTACTTACATTCGATCGGTCACAAATATAGCTATTAGCGTTGTAAAGCAACCGCAAGGAAACTAGAGTGAAATGTGAAAGCTGTTAGGGAATTAAGTTGTTAAAATTGCGCCTCAAATTGCGAAAAAAAAAATTGTAGGTCTGTGTCAATTATATACTTGTATTCTTAGCTATTATACTGTATTAACATTGTTTCTTGATGTGATAAGTTTTATGATATGACTAAATTTAAAATGTCTGTCCTGTAAAAATAAAGACCTAACAATAATTTTTTATAATTTTTAGCAATTCTGAAATTTAAAAAGGTAATCCAGCTCTACCCAACTGCAGTGTTTTCATGTTGCTCAGAGTCATATTTAAACAAACAAGAGTTTTGGCCGATACCATCATTTTCCAGGTTTACTTTTATAAACACATTTTCACAAAAGATGGGGAAAATTTAACCATTCCTCACCGTGTTTGACAGCGTTTAGACTACGCCACCACCCCGTTGCAACTTAATCTAAAACCATGGTTATTGTTAACTGAATTATTAATTTGTAAATTGTAAATATAATCTTGAAATCGGTATTTGTGTATGTAGTGCATATACATAAATATCTTTTTGGGTGTTCAGTTCAACAATTCGATAAAAGTGAAATGCAGCCAACCATAATCAGTTTTTCAAATAAAGTATGATAATGACTAAAAGAAAATACATTCAAACAAATTTGTTTAAACGAGAAAGCAAATTATGAATAATACGGAAAAAATCGACATTGAAAATTAAGTAGTTTCCTTTTCTATTATGTTAAAACACAGATTCAAAGAATCTAGTGATGTTTACGTCCTTTTTTTTCTAGTGTGGCGACTAGAATAGGTAGCCTTACTTATTTTACTCCGCCCGTAGAAAATAATTACAAGCGCTTCGATCTTCTGCGCTTCTCTTCTAATTCGTCACACCAAGCTCCAATAATATTTCATAAACCTGGTCCTTCCAACGGAGTTTTGGTCGTCCTCTTCTGCGCCGTCCATCGAGTTCGTTGTCGAAAACTTTCCATGCCGGAGCATTTGGAGCATGACCTAGCCAACGCAATCGCTGTATATTAATGCGTTTGACCACGTGGATGTCAGCATATAGCTCATGCAGCTCATTGTTCATGCAACGCCGGTACTCTCCGCCAACAATGATGGGCCCACATATTTTTCGGAATATTTTCCTCTCGAAAACTGTCAGTACTGATTCATCCGCTTGTGTCATAACCCAGGATTCTGCGCCATATAACAAGACAGGTAGAACCAACGTCTGGTACAGTCGGATTTTTGTTTGTCGAGAGAGGGCTTTATCATTGAATCGCTTGCTTAGCCCATAATAACATCTGTTAGCAAGCAATTCTTCTCTTTATCTCCATGCTGACATCATTCGTTTTGCTTACAGCGGAACCGAGATCGATGAATTCTTCCACCACTTCAAAATTATAGTTGTCAAAGTTCAGCGTCCCAAACGTGTAGACTCTTTGTTCTCTGAAATCAATAACTTTGTTTTGTCCTCGCTTACCACCAAACCCATTTTCGCTGCTTCCTTCTCGATGCTTGAGAAAGCTGCAGTAACACATCGCAGTTTCCCCCCAACAATATCTATGTCATCTGCATATGCGAGTAACATATAACTTTTATTAAAGATGGTGATAGTCGTGTTAACTGCAGCTTTCCTCATAATCATCTCCAGCAGTATGTTGAAGAGGTCGCACGATAGACTGTCACCCTGCCTAAATCCTCGTTCGGCGTAAAAAGATTTACTTAGATCTTTGCTTATCTTTACTGAAGACTTTGTGTCAGTCAGCGTCATTCTACAAAGACGTATAAACTTCGTAGGAATTCCAAACTCGGACAGGACATCATGCAGTTTTTGCCGTATCGGGCTATCGAAAGCAGCTTTATAATCGACGAAAAGATGGTACGTGTCGATCTTCTGTCGTTTTTCTTGGGTCTTCTCCAGAATTTGTCTGTAGGCAGTGAGTAAAATACTGATACCGCGTTAGTTTTAACAAACACTTGGATCACCTTTTTTAAACACAGGACACAGTACACTCAAATTCCAATCATAGGGCATATTTTCCTCGAGCCAAACCCTATTTACGAGCTGATGCAGGCTGTTTATCAGCTCATCGCCATCAGTTTTAAACAGCTCAGCTGGCAGGCCATCAGCGCCCGCAGCTTTGTTGTTCTTAAGCCGCAATACTGCTGTTCTGATATCTGCTTGGCTCGGAGCTGCGCAGTTTATGCAATTGTCGATAATTGGGGTTATTTCCGCACTCGTGCTGCCATCCGGAACTAAGAGCTTATAAAAATGTGCTCTCCATAGTTGCAGTACATTCTGCGTATTTGTGAACAGATTTCCCTCGCTATCCTTACAGTTCCATACCCTGTACTTCTTATCTTTTGGTAGAATTTTCGGGCTTCACATTTATCCCTATACCTTTCTATTTCCTCACTCTCACGCTTTTTTCACAACCGCTTCTTCCTCCTAAAGAGTTGGTGTGCCTCTCCTCCCTTCTCCTTGTATCGTTCTCTAACTGCACGCGTTACAATTGGCCGCAACGTTGCCCTGTATGCAGCATCCTTTTCTTCAAACACCATGCGTCATTCTTCGTCGTACCAGGGCTTGTCTGAGCGCGGTTTCTTACACCCAAGTATGTTTTTCGCAGCAGTTGCCATAGAATGCGCAATATGTTGCCACTGTGCGTCAGGAACATCACGATCAGGGGCGTTTTTTTCGGTAGCAGAAAATCGCCGAACACGCAAAACACTTGTCTTATTTATGCCTCTCACAAACGAACTAAACGTACTATGTGGGTAAAATCGTCAATATATCTTCGAGACGAGTGTACCAATATAAAATAATAATAATCGAAAGTCGAATGTAAGTAGCCGGCGAAATTTGAAAATCCACCTTTTTTTTGAACAACCCTCGTATAGGAACTATGAGAAACAATTGAATGCCGAAATGTATGCATATTTTATTCAATACAATTGAAATATGAACATTTGTAAGTACTTATACCAAATATCTGCAATCGAGTAAAGCATCAATTTAACATAGGAAATCTTACGGCACTAATAATATAATATCACTTTTGTCAGCTTTAAATTTTGAATGGTATGAATCACCATGGTATAAATCGGCTACACAAATGTGTGTGTCTACTTTGTTTCCAGGCTTCTTTCCAATTCAAAAGACTTTAATATCCTTTAATCATTCATTGTCTCACTTCACGAAAGCATTGATTAATTGATCAATTAAGATATATCCGTCTGCCTGGTGGGTTGATAAACACGATAACCATCGTAAATATTTATGAAACTACTTGAGAATTGGCACAGTACAATATTTTTGCCAGATTGCAGTTGGAGATTTTATATGGGTCTTAAGACATCGTCCTTTCTACAAATTGACCGCTTTACTGAGTGCATTTTATTGATCCCACAACCATTTTCGGTCATATTTTACTAAGTTCATGTCTTTTATTCAATTGCACTGAATTCTGACAAATTTAGCACACGTTAAGGATTTCATTATGTTGGATTAGCGAATGGAAAATTGAAAATTGTTCGGCTTACGGAAATGCAGTCGTACCGCTTGATAATATTTAAGATAAAAAAAACATTGGAAAAATTGACTGGATAACACTTTCTAGTATCCCAAATACAAATTTTCTAATTTTGCATATTTATTTTCAGCTTCATACGTCAAATACGTTTAATAGTTATGAGAATGAAAAGTTTTAGCTCTGCCTAATTAACGCCTTTACTCCAACCCAGAAGAACGTGGTGTGAATGTTTTTGTAAATAAGTTTACCTGAATGAATGAATTCTCTGTACGATTTTTGGTTTAGACCTAATTTTTTTTCCAAATTCATTCAATTCATCATCCGACATTCTTGTATGCAGGGATTGTATCTAATTTTTCGCTGGTCAGCGTCTTTGTTTTACCCATTTGAACAAAAAACTAATAAAAAAAATATGTTAAATAAATGCAATTACAAAAAAAAAAAAAAAAAAAAAAACACCTCCTTAAGAAAAATTCCGTTATTCGAAAATTCAGTTTTATCTGCAAAAATGCAGTTGCCTTTAATTGAATTTCACTGGGTGTGTAAAAGGAAATTTTCTCTTTGTTCGTGGGGACATTTACGTGTTCATGACATTTACGTGAATATCTATAAAATATATAAAGAAAAGCAATTGATACGGAATATAACAAATGTGGATTTTTACAAACCGTGAACCATCAGCCGTAACAAATTAATAATTTTCTCCATAGCCGTATCAAAAATAATGGTGGGATTAATCAGTTGCTGGAGTCTCTCAATTCGACTGATTAATAGTATTCCCGGCAGTTAGTAATATCATAGCTAATGAAAATCCTTTACATACTAGGTGCATCCTTCCACATATTTCAAACTCTTGCAAGTCCATTCATTTTTGGGATATCTATAATACTAACTTGATTTAGTTCGACATGGCACTTGTCTAAAATTCATCATTGTTTATCTTATTTGCTTTTAAGTACGACCGAATTGGAGCTAATATGGAGCGTTTAACACGTCCAGAGGCGTTACACTGAGACGAATAGACTGCTGGGATTAACTGTTTGGTTGGTTGCAAAAATTGTGCTTTTTACCAGATTTGTGAAGCGGCATAAAATAGCATTAATGATATCAATCAACAATTTGATATCAAGAGTTGAATAAGCTATTTGGACATACCCTATCTATAACGAACAAACTCATCATCAGATCAAACTCCGCGTATAAATGCTCTTCGTTATCCAGATATCGCATAGCGTCGGCATTTGATTGGCCCAGTATTATTTACCTCTATGAGTTGTTTAACAATATTGATCGTACTCAAATCTACCTTATAATAATATGGATAAAATGACGGAATTACCGAAGTTGCTAATTTCAACACCAATAATTTGAATCCTGGAAATAATTTGTGACTTAACTCAGGAATAAAACAAATAATTATTGGCTCTGTTCTATTTTTAAAATAATCGCTTCGTGCTATCCTCCAACATAATTAAAGATCTAAAGCCTGAAAGAACAATTTTCCTTTCTTCTAGGAATTGCATTGTATCATTGTGAAGTTAGTGCTATCCAAAAGCCCAAAATCTGTTCGTCGAAAATGTCATGTATTGCATATGGTTTTACGTTATTCTTTTCTCCAATGAAATGTATTCTCTTCTTTACACGCCTCACGTCTTGTCTCAAGATTTCTTCTACAATAGGACCATTGGAAAGTTAAGATATAGACTTTCCATATTCAATACATCTACCCTATGGGACCCTGCTAAAATATTCTCATTATCATGCTCTTTGGTCCTGTCTGATTTCAATACTTTACATATTATTTTAAAAGATGTGTTCGATGCGTTAATGTGGGCAACGTCAATGAATACGATTTCAGTTGTTCTTGTTCTTTTGGGACAACACATGACGGAGAATTTAGAATTACAAAGTGTGATTTATGATTGAAATTAACTGCAACATGAACTTTTTCTATATAACTATAATTAGTAACGTTGAAATTGTTTTCGCTTAATGCTGTTCGTATTCAAACATTCAATTAATAAAGTAGTTAAAACTTATTCTTTTAGAGATTACATTTCGTACTTGTAGACAGGACAAATTTCATGTACTCGTACAAATAATATTTCAGAATAAAATTTGCCCTTATGGTGGTATATTGAAGGCAAAGTTCTTATAAATATGTGTATTATCTTAAAATATAGTTGATTTACACAAGACTCGCTTCAAAGTTTTGCAAATATATTCAATGGTATTTTGGTATATTCAATGGTATTTCTACATTTTGCTGTTGTCTTGCTATTATATCCATCGATTATTGCCATATAGTTTATTAATCTTTGTAAGAAGGCTTCATACATTTTTCACATTCAATTTGTATTTAAATTAAAAGGCCAACCCAATCGAGATTATTTTCACAAGTACCTCTCAAGGTTTTTAACAATTATATTACCTTCAATGAGAATATTAAAATTATTGTTGAATGCATTGACATATCAATTTGGTTTTTTATTGCGATTAAGAACGAATTTATTCATTCTAGTATATTCGAGTAATAGAGTGATAATCCGGTATAATTTTCAAAGTCAAATCATAATCATAACAATAAAATACGCTGAAATATTCTGCAAAACTACAATTTACATACTTATGTGGTTCAAATTAAAAATATTTTACTTAAAAACATGAAATATTCAACTTTTTCCGTTTCACTTCTATAACTTACTTTTATTTGGATGGATGAACTAGTCGGAGGATACGAAGGTGACCTAAACTCCATTGGAAGAACCAGGCTTTTTAACACCATCAGTATTTGTTGTGACGGATTGTAGAAGGCTTAAAAGGCTGAGTCGCTTTGGGTTATTGCCTACGTATGTCATACGATAGAGGGGCGTATAGGTAAGTAAGTATGTAGGGTTAAGTTTATCGATTTATTTTACAACGTTAGCTGCGAATTAAGAACTCATGGAAATGTTGTAAAACACATGTACCTATACATTGTTCTTATGTTTATGTTCTTAAATCGTTGTTCAAAAAGTGTCGATATAAAAACTCATATGTATATTATAAAACACTAATATTTTTGCAAAGATTGCTCCAGCACTAGAAAATAAAATTTCCATTTCCATTTTCGACAATTTAGAAAAATAGCTTCTGAAACTTTGGAAATAATTTTTCAAATACCATGGCATAATATTTTTCCATATTTAAGGAAATTTTGAATAAGCGAAAAAATTTACATTATTATGTAGAAGGGAATTCAAATTATTCTAATCTGTTTGAAACGAAATACGTTTGTGGTCTGAATTAAATCACAATAAAAGGAGCAAAATGTAAACTTTCTATAGGCCTCAGTTTGGGAAATGTAAAAGAATCATCGATTTTTGCTCAGTCAGCCAATTTGTATGTTTTTTGCTCTAAGAGGCATAGCAGCGCAATCCTTCTCCACTAGCAGCAATAAATGTTTATTACGAGCTGAACTATACTCTATATAATACAATTGAATGAAAGATACGAGTATGCAACTAGCAAAATGTAAGTTAAATAAGGTCATTTGTATGGGAGAGAGATATTAGATATCACCAAGTATTATAACGCAATATAATTGGCGAGAATGTCAGTAACTTCAGGCTACGATTTAGAGATTACAGTGAAAATCAAATTTCGATAAATCGATCAATTTGTACAGCGGTGCCAGAATGGCCATGCGACGTCGACCATTTTCGTTTTCAGAACTTAGATTACCAAACGCTTTATTGAAATATATGGATGACAAGTACGGGAAGGAGATTGGTTACTTGATCGATTTTTCTCCGATATTGCAGAGAATTATAAAGGTATGTAATGAATCAAAATGTAGACTAATGCAGCCAGCTAATTAGAAATGACAAAGAATTGATTGAATTTCCAAAAATCAGAAGTAATATTTAATAAGCATGAATGTGGTATTTTGCTATGTTTTCATTCTGAGGCCCCACTTTTGTAAGCACTCAATGTGTGCCAAACTTAAAAAAATCATATCGATTGGACGATATGAATGAAGTCAAGAACATGTGGATTAAATCTCTCATTTGTGTGGAAGATACCAGAAAGGGTAGGGTTAATCCGACCATTTTATCAATTATTATGAAGGAATGAAACAGACAAAAATTCGGCTTGAATAAGTCACTGGTAAAGAGTTAAAGGGAGGAAAATTAATTTCGGAAAATCGGTGAATTTGTGTGGGAAGTATTAGAAGGGATGGACCGATATATCCCATGTACAATTCCCGGTTACGATCTGGGAAAATATTAAACTGCTGCAAGTTTTAAGAAGTTCAATAAAGATTTATGACAGTTGTCGTGTCCACCACCCACCCAGATAGGCGGACATTGCTAGATCGACTTAATAAGTGGAACGCATTTGGTCAAATATACTTGGTATTTTACACGCTTCCATATGTGTGTTACAATCTTATCAAATGATATATACCAGGGCGAAGGTATATTTATAAAACATTTCTCAGGGACGACAATGAAATGAAATTTGTATTTTCTTAGATTATCAATGAATTTTCTGTAAAAATATGAAAGTGGGATTTATAAATTTCTCAACTTGTGTGAAAATTTATTATTAACAGTTTAAAATTGTTAAAACACATATTGGAATTTATGAAAACAGTTAAGTAAGTATTTAATATATACTTAAGTATTTAACTTTAAGTATTTAATATATACTTAAGTATTTAACTTTAAGTATTTAATATATACTTAAAAGGATTTAGAGATTCTAAGAATTTATTTGTATTGTTGAGTTGGTCATTTCTGAGACTGCGTTTTGTATATGTGCAATGAATTAACATTTCAAGATAATTTATTTGAGATGCAGAACCCCAATGGAAAAAGGTTTGATTACATGAATTCGAACGTACTTATTCGCCAATTCAAATATTTGATGGTGTGCTATGAAAATTGAATTCTTTTGCAATTTATTTATCACTGCCTGGTGAATATATAGGTATATGTACATTTTCACGATTCATTCTTCAACCAACAGGGAGGTGCAATCATTTTGGTCCCACATTCGCCCCGTTGAATAAAAATGGAACGATCCAGCTTACTTCACTTTTATTTCAGCACTTTGGTTAGACGATTGTGCCCTTCGGGGCCCCAACCTTTCGTTTTAGGCGATTGTGCTGTTTATATCCTCTTTTCCTTGATTATATCATAATAATATTAATGTAGAAATATGTGTTTTTATTGCGAAACCATACTATAATATTTTTCACATCATAATGTTCTTTTTTTGTGGTGCCATTATTTCTGAATTTTTGGTATTTTCTTCTTTACCACAGAATACCGAAATTTAATCGATTTAATTTTGTAGATTCCAGTATCAGTTGCCTAACTTTGGCGATAGCTTGATTTTTGTCCTCTTTGTTCTCTATTTTTTGCCTAGTAGAAGCGTGTGTATATAGAGATGTCCTCTTTCAGCATCAGTCGTTTGTTCTAGCCAATGATAAAATTGGTATCCATTTACATTTGGTGACTTCGTTTAAAGTCGTTTGTTGTGGCCAACGGTACCAAGTTTCTCCCCTTATTTCACAGTTGTAAGTCCTAAAAGCATACATTTCCAAAAAAATGTTTCTCATTTCGAGAGTAGTGTCAATTCTTTGTTCTTTGTTGTTTTATCCCTTTTATTAACTGCTTTACATGCAAAAGTAAGAAACACTATAAACTTTTCTCATACCTCGGCTGAGTCTCAATATTGATTTTTAAGTTGAGTTTGCTATGGGAGATGGCTTCAGCTTTGTCCAACCTCTTCTCTGTTTCACATTTAAAAGCAAACATTTTGAAGAACCCCTTCTCATTGCGCGCTTTCTATTGTCGGTGTTTAGCCATAATTTCATGTTTCTGACTTCCGACGTTTTTTCTTTTCTAAGTGATGGTTCCATTTCTGTATCCTTGTCTTGTTGATCCAACTTCTAAAAATACTCGTTTTTAAAAATCTCTGCTCATCATCTGCGTATTCGGACATATGAATGTTTATCTTGGATATCGTTATTTAAGAATAAGGTGTTTATTCTAGACGGACGACAATTCTTCCACTTTTTTAACCCTAAAGGTATAGATTTCGATAAATTTCTTTGTGTCGTGTGCCTAATCGTAAAATTATGACTATCTATTTCATCGAAAGCATGCGAATTAAGAGGAGTGTACATGTTAAAAATAAACATTCTCTTGATCACAGCGTTGAATGTTCTTTCCAGGACATGGTTCCATTAATGTAACTTTCTCCCATGTTTTAACTCTTAAATGTATGTACTATTTTTATCCTTTCCTTTTTTATTGTATCTCCTAAAAATTGTATAAAAATGCATTACGTGTCTACGCTGGGAGAGAAATGAACTGTTCAATTCAGTTGATTTCAGCGTCTTGTTCTTTCTATCGTGTTTTACCTGATCATATCTCAAAATATATAAAAGTGGCATCTCAGATTTCAGTGATTGTTTTTAACTTTACTTAAAATGGCATCCACTGGGTAGTGGGCATCCGAAGGACCAAATTTTCGCTGATTTCGCGTAAATCAGGCTGAATTTGAGCGACTTTGCACGGATCATTTGTAGTTTATTGTCGTAGATTTCCAATCTAAAGAAACCTCACAAGGAAAGTCCAACGCGGTAATATCGCACGATCTCTGTGGCTAATTCACGTCGCCTCTGCGTGAGATAAAGATGCTCCCTCCGTTGACGGTTGTGGCGATGCCATCATCGTTTTCCAAGAAGCACGGACCGACGTAGGTGTTGGCCCACAATCTATACCTAACAGAGGCCTTCTGAGGATGCATTGTCGCTTGGTGGATCTCGTGTGGATTGTGGACCATTTCAAAATGGTCCCCGCTATTTACGATGATTGGCGTCTGCTTTCAACTGCTGTAAAGTCCTTCAGCTGCTGGGTTAATCAGATTTTGTAATGATGTAGGACCAATTCCCGATGTAAAGGTCGTCAAGTTGCGAAAGGCAGAATTGTTATGAGCAGAGCGGAATTGAGTGCTCACTCTCACGGATTGCATTTCGTTGATGTAAAATGGGTCCAACGTAGGCAAGTGGCCGCAAGAGAATGCCCATTTTGATGATACAGTTTTATCATTCGTATACGTTGCTTCAGTCTGTAACTATAATCGTAGTAATATGTAAGATAAAATAAAAAGGAAAATTAATAAAACTGAAACAACATAACCGTAACTCGTGCCTGTTGGAAAATTCATAAAATTTTAATTAGAAGTAAAAAATCGCAAGAGACATAAATTTACAATGAGCTGTATTTCTAGAGAATTTTATAACACCTTAAAACACATGATCTCTTATGAATAGAAATGATCAAATTTTGAGGTCTCATCTGCCAAGAAAGTTAGAGAATTCCGGTACAGAACGAAAGCACAGGGTGTCCGTCGGGAACGTATACTAATTTGTTTGTTTATAATTTTTGATTAAATGGAAGAGAATGGATTTTATATTGATAAATGTTTTATTTGATATCGGCAATTACGTATGGAATACATAATCAAGCCCAAAGCGTCAAAAAGCTTTCAATAATATCACGATACCACTCCCCATTGACAGTTATCGTTACGCCGTTTTCAGTTTCAAAGAAGTACGGTCCAATGATTCCTTCTGACTAAATTGCACACCAGACTGTCACTTTTAATGGATGCAAAGGTAACTGATGAATAATTTGAGGATTTTCCATTGCCCAGAATCGACTATTCTGTTTATTCACATATCCATTCAAATGAAAATGTAACTCGTCACTCATTATGACTTTTTCATGAAAATCGGGATTGTCGTGGGCGGGCTGTAACATCCTATTGGCATATGTACGGCGGCATAAATGAATTTGTGGAAGAAGCTCTTATGTCAACTGAATCTCAAATGGAAACAAATGCAAATACTTGTTCAAAATTGTGGCCAAAGTTGTTTTTTGAATACCAAGCTCCTGAGCACGGCATCGAATTGAGGTTGATGGTTGTTTTGAACACTTTCTTGAGCAACAGTAATGTTTTTAGCCGACCTTCCAGTACGTTGTGGTCCATTCTTGGCCCTATTAGCTACAAACCCTCTTTCTTCGAAATCATTATATCATAAATAGTGCGTCTTGTTAGCACGTTGTTTCTCCCAAAAATTTAACGTAATTTTCTCATTGTCACAGTAATCGATAATTGATTTTGATAAAATATTTTAACGATTGAAACAGGTTGGTTTATCGAATATTTTTTCCATAAAAATTTGTCACGTGTCTACTTCACGACTGTCAAATATGAACTGTTAAGACTTATGTTTACCAAAATGGCGACAAAACAAAGTAGTATACCTTCCCGAAGAACACCCTGTATTTCGTAAATAAACGTTAGCGCTAGACTTATTGTAAAGAATTTGTATTTTATTTTTATTATAATTTTATATTATAATTTAAGCTATTTTTTTTTTTTTGAATCACGTATTCTTTGCAATCATAAATAATACCGTGAAGGTAATGCCTGGGAAAACATCAAATTATTTGTAACACTTTTGATTCGACTTAATGACCATCATCATCTCCAATTTAAACTTTACTAACTTGGTTATTGAATTCGCCTCCTACTGACGATTTCGAATACAACCGCTTACTGTTTTAGCTGTTATTGATTATGTAATATCAATCAAATTTCAGGTGTGTTTTTCTTTCGGTTTTTTTTTTCATTTCCTAATTTCATGTTGTGTTAGTTGTTATCGTTCTTTGATTTCACCTTATTTGTCAGCAGTGCAAGATTAATTGTTATAGTGTGACCAGCAGGGCTTCCAAGAAGTTGATTGATATTTACAAAACATTCTACTCATCACTGCTTCAAATCACAATGCTGTTACATTGCAATTGCTTTGATATCTTAATTTTAGTAACTCATAACAGGACCACTGTTTGGGCAATTGTCCGATGCAGGTATCTGTCTTTTTAACTTATATAACTTCAGACAAAGGCAAATCAGTATTTAGGGAGGCGTACATTTTGGGACATGGTGTACATTTTAAAAGAAATATACAATTTTATTATTTTTGGGGTAATTAAGTCGCTATTATATCAATAAGATTTATTCAAATTTTATTATTTTTTGAGTAATAAAAGAACATAAGGATTGTAAGTGAACGCTCTCTCTGAATGTCAAACACAATTGCGAGTGGGAGGAGAAGTCGAAAGCCATTCATGGCGAGATCACTAGTATGTTGAGTTTATTTCTTATTTATTTACATTCAGAATATTAATTGGGCCATTTTTCGTTTTATGAGGGTGCATTAGCTAATATCGAGGCACAATTTACAACTTATTTTAAAATGAAAATGAAACGACTTTTTTAACAATCCCTTTAAAAATGTACCACAAATTTTTCGATCCGCATCTTTATTTGGTGTCGTTTGGTGACGGAATTTTCTACATCAGTTCTACTCAAAATAACATTTGCAACGGTTGAAGATTACACTTCAAATATTTTTAAGCAAAATGTACCACAAACTGGTTACTTAAATTTAAAAAGGCGACTTTTCGCAGGGAGCTAAATGTCAATACTGAAGAATAATTTAATATATTACGAATGACGTCCAGTAGAGATGGAAAGGTATTATATAAATATTTCTTGAAATATTCTAAATAATAAAAAAAAAAAAATTTGATCAAGAAAGCTCGTAAGGAGCTAAAATTCAGTTCTTTCACCCTCATCTTTGTGGTCAGTTTGGAGGTTAAACAATGTTTACTGCAAAAAGCATTTCTTAAATTGTAGTTGCTCTTTAATATGAGTAGTTTGAAAAACAATTTTCCGAATGTGAATCTTCTAGAATAATAGCATTATATGGCAGTGAGTGGTGTAATCAAAACCATCCACAACCGACGGTTTTGTTTGTGGTATATCGCAAAAAATATTGAGTGATGCATATACAATTTGAATATGGCATGGTTTTAGTAATACCTACCTTTTTGTAGCAAAAAAGACCACAAAAATATGTTTCTATCATATGGGAGCTACATAAGTAGGGTACACATTTGCTATCAAAACTTATGTACGATATATTGTATATTCTGGTTACCGATAAAAAGATATACTCTTAAATTCCTTACACAGCTTATATTCCTTCATTCATTTATTTGTTGCCTTTGTTGTACAATTTGGTACATAAATGCAAATTTAACTAACAGAAGAATTCGTGTGTTTTGGCTCCTACGACTATTACACCCATGTTTTGGCATTCGAATCTATTTGGAAAGGCTCGTTTTCGAAAATTTGTTTAAAAATTTGGAAGGATTTCTACAAGAAGATCGTTCACTAGTTGCTTTAGCATTATCAGAATCATTTTTTAAGAACATTTCTTGTACCGCTGAACTGACAATAATTATTTAGTTGGATATAAATTTTAAAACTAGTGTATAATACGTATTTTTTATTCATAATCCGTTACAATTGGCTGATTAGAGGTTTAATAACGAAGTGGCCAAAATTGCGACAGCTTGATCTCATTGTAAAACGATAAGAATTTGAGAAAATTCCAATGATTATTGCCTCAATTTTTGGAAAAAAATTAGAAATTTACTTTTTGGGATTTTTAGCAAAATATTTTCGACTGATACCTATAATGGTAAAAAAATGGTCATATCGGACATTACGATCTGTTAGAACAGGTCTTTACAAAATACATCATTGTATAATACATCAGGTATTTCACGCTGGATTCAGCCTATCTGAATCCAGAATCGAGATTATTCCTATAGATAAGTTATAAGCATAAAAACAGGTTTGGATGAATTTCGCGAAATAACTAAAAACTGCATTCCTCACTTTGGCTTCCGTAGAGTTTGACTTTCTCGAAATTTTAAATTTTGTTCGCATCTATAATACTTTTCTTCTCTACATTTTACATGTAATAGAATTAGATCAAGATCTATAATGTTTAGAATTCCCTGTTTTTTTCCATGCATTTAACGTAAAGACTAATATCATCAAATGGATAATCGTGGAAATGCCAATTTTAATAGGAATTTAGGAATTTTTGATCAATTCAGATATTAGCATATCTGAGAAAGCCACTTAACTTTCCGATTAAGTATAAGTATTATTAGTTACAAATTTGTTGAGAGTTTGCTTATATTTTCTGTGATTTTTTCTTTAACTCTCCCTTCAAATTTTGCACAAACTCAACATACCATAGCAATAAATCATAATGAAGTTCTGAAAAAATTTTGATATTTTGATTCTAGAACCTAAAACAAAAATATAGTTTTATGTAGTGACGTTTTTAGTCCGCGTCAGGACTTTCGTTTGCAGAGAAAAAGGCCTGGCACCCAACTGTGAAAGGTGAAAATGACTCTCAGAAATTTTCACAACTATAGCAAAAAATATTTTTTACATTTAGATCTTATACCAAAAATCTATGTCAAATATCGCGACTATCTTATGGGGTTTTAAATAGTCGTAAAGAAATTCCCTTTGTAAAACAAATGACAATGCTTAAAAAAAGATATTGACATGACGGATGTTAAATCACTTTCAGACACATGCTTGGATTTTTCTAATCTTTGAGAGAATCTTGTCGGTATTCTATGAAGTCAAACGAAATTGTTACACTTTATATATGTATACTCAAAACATCTGGGTTAAAAAATACATGTGCTTTTTTAAAAATGGTTTATAGATAACCATTTACACAATAACAGTTTCAAGTGATTGTATCAATTTTTGGTTTTTTTGTTTTAAGAACATTTTTTTCCAGAAATTATTTAATTTTAATTATTTGTATATCCATAGAAACACATTTCATTGGAAAATATTCTTTCAGAAGTATATAGATATATCTCTTCTTCTAAAAACGTTCAGAGAAGTAATTTTTTATAGCACATAATTAATGCAAAAAATATTGCAAAGAAACAAAATAATTATCTCCAAGAAATTCTAGAAACACATATTCTATTTTGCATTGAATATTGTGTCTTCTGCACAAAATTGTTCCAGGAAACTTCACTCTCTAGAAAAATAAACAAAAGTATCTCTAGAACCATTTGCATTAGCTTTTATCTAGAAATCGTGAAATTTTGTCCACAAATAAATACATCTTCCACTGGTGAACACATTTTGTCGGCAAAAGAATCATACTTTATTGGGCAAAAGAGTAATTTCTAACTCCGAAACTAGACTGATTCGTTTCCTAATTTATACAATAAAGAAACGACCCGCAATATTAAGTTTGATCTCATTTTACGTTAGCAGAGCATGTGGATTATAATTTATAGGCAGAAAATGGATTTCGCCCATTTTAAACGTGAGGTACTGAAAAGGACGCGATTAGGTGTAGTTAGTCCAGGTAAAACTTCTGAAAAATTGCGACTTATAAATTTGAACAGAAATTTCAAAAATTTATATAAAAACAAGCTAATTTATTTTGAGCGTTTCAATGAGAATGGTGTTTAGTGAAGGGACAAAGCTTTATGAAGGGACAGAATATGTTACGACGTACCAATCTAATTACTAGCGTACAAATGATTAAAATTATAAGGTGATACCGAAGGGTATTTGAGAAGAAAAATATATAACTGGGTGAACACAGGTGTACTATTTTTCTTCAAACAGGATTTTACGTCTTACGACAATTACTAAATTGGCAGTATGATATCTAAATTCTGCGTACAGATGAGGTATTACAATTTCATGTAGAGCGTCACCAGCAAATCGGTTTAAAAGATTTAATTATATTAAGATCAAAAAATTGTGCGTTTTATTACGTATTGCTCTCTACGGCTTCATTGTAAATTCTGCAACATTTTTAGCAATTCGGCGCGCGAAATTTTATTTTCAGTAAAACTCGTAAAACACCCTTGATATGGACTGATAAATTGAGTAGTCAAGCACAAGTTAGTAAACAAAATAAATGACTTTATAATATATTTTACTTCAGTCCGTGGGTTTTAGCTCTAATATATGGTGAAGTGCAATTTGGCCCAAAACTCTTCTGTAGTGTGTATGTGTTTTTTTCTTCTATAAATTTAGTTTCTTACAAGTCTGCTGTATAGAGATCCTTTTTCTATTAAGCAGATTTGATAGATGTTGTGGTACTTTTCCAATGAGAGTGCTAAACATGTCACAAACCAGAGCATTTCCGTTTAGATCCGCACATAACGGTGAACGAATCAGTTGTGCGTTCAATATTTTCAAATTTCTAGAATTGATATTTTCGATGCTACTTCCATTCCCGAAATCCGGCACAATAAATTTCGATGTTAACTTATGAAAACTTCAAAAGGGTGTCAATTTTTTTCCTTCTTTCTCAGAAATTAAAGCCGAGCCAGAGAATCCGAAATCATTTATGGAATTCCAATGCTAAATTTATATTACATTTATGTATTACAAAACGAATAGAATAATTATTTACTGGATAGTTTTGCTAGCGTTTTGGGGGCCTCTACCGCTGTACCGGTATGTGCTGTTAATGTTAAATCCGCTTTTGATTAACCGACATAAAGTATCCGGTCTAAAATGTCATTGCAGAATTGAGTTTTGAAAAGCCGGAATGCATTTTCAAATGAAAAACCCGTTTGACGGCTTTGTTAGTTTGGCTTAGTTAATTTTTTCTAATTTCATTAGTTTTTGGGTTTTAATTGGAAATATATTTACAATGAGTTTAATGTTCAGAAAATTCAAATATTTCTGTCGGCTTTCAGTCAACATTTGTTACATGTCGAGGAATTATATTGAATCAATATGAAAGTTTTGTGAAAGTTTTGTTCACTCAATTTCCAACATTATTTTAAAAATATATTTTATGCCACACACTAATTTCTACATTGATTTTAGAACATTACATTTTTCTTATATATAAAAACGGAAACAAATGTAGTAGATAACATTTTTGGCATCCGTAAAGAAAGTTCTTGGGATAGCCGGAATAAATTAATGAGAAAAAAAAAAATAAAAAATTTCTTTTGATAAAAATTTTTCAAAAACTCATTTTTATAAAAGCTAGGAGTGGTTCTTATTTATCTCGCTTAACTAATTTTCGGAAATGGGTAATTATTCGTCCTACAATTAAGGACTTGAAACTATAGGCTAACGAAACATCCACAATCTGTTGTTAATGTAGCTGGATAGAAAATCAGGAAAAAAACCTAAACCAGTACCAGATTTTGAAAACTTCTGGCCCACTGTTCGCTTTGGTTCTTCTAAACACCCGCTATTACGGAAAGGTGTCTGATTTTTGCTCATATTGTCGATTAGACTTAAACTGGTCATGTGACGTTAACAAAGCGGAAATAACTTTCCTTCATTCGAATAGTATTAGGTGCGTTCCTCTCTTACCGATGATAGTTTACATGTGAAATGTAAGGAACGCATAGTATTCTAATGATTTCCATAGACAGAGATATATTTAATTTTGAAATCATTAATGATCGGTAATATAATGCACATTTGACAGTATATTGCTAAGCTTTTGATACTTTGTAGATTTGATCTTATTATATTTGAGGCAATTTTAGTTCTCTGAGGATAATTTTTGTTATTTAAATACTACTATTCCAAAAGCACAAAAACATTAGTTTTGTAAAAAATGTATGAAAAAACTTTTGACAAACAGCGATTTTTGTCCGAAATCGTGTGCAGATTTATTTAAAAACGATATCTTCGAATAATTTCTGATCTCGTGTAGAATAAGTTATAATTGAAACTCAGTAATGTAATCGTAATCTGATTCTCATCCAACCTTAATAAAAAATTCATTTATCTTGGACAATTGCTGAAACTCTAGCTAACACACTGCAACAAAATATATATTTTGGGGTTTTACCAAAAGTTTAAATATTGATACTGATAGATATGAACGCCCTGTTTGCGATACAGTTTTTAACAACGGTATCGTAAAATAATTGCTTCAAAAATTCGAAAAATGTACTGATTTCTAGAGTCAATATTTTACAAACGCCAAAGGCGTATTTAGTTATGTTATATTAATTATGCTTTTGAAATTAACTCCAAAGTATGCGTTAGTAATAAACTGTAATTCAGACAAGTGTTTTGTTCTCGAGTCCTAGAAAATTTTTTGATTCAGTGCGTCTTACTGTAACCATCCCAAACTGTTGACTGATAGACAATGATAGGATAATTCAACTATATGATTTTTAGCCCATCAGGAGTAAATATTTGTTAATTCTACATTGTCGCAAGGTTTCTTTCTTTTCTCGCACCGAAAATATATGGTGCGCTCATAAAGTTATCTGCATTAAAATCATATTTAAAATCATTATGAACACGAGAAGCTAAAATTTGACAGAACTTGAACATTTGTGAGCATCACCAGCATTGACATCTAAAACAGCTGATATGTGTGAAATGTGTAACATAAGTGTGTTGCCAATATTTGTGAACTTTTGACGATAATTTGGAATGCTAACAAAATTTCGTAACAAAAATGCACTGATCATCTTGTACCTCCTCTTGTATTCCTCTTTCGTAGATACACATTTTGGTCCATTGTATTAGTTTGAAATCCTTGGTAGAACTTGAAAAAATCGGGAGATCAGCCATGAAATTCTGGTATCTTCCACACAAATAGCCGATCTAACCCATATATTCACAGATTCATTTGCATTGAATTTAATCAAACATCTAAGAATGAAATCGAATCGTGTTGCTACATTCATACTGGTGCCTGTAATACACATTTTAGGAGACTTTGTTTTTGAATGCAGGGTTATCTATTGTTAAATGTGTCTAAATGTTATTTATTTAGTGAAAGGTGAAAACTTACTACACATGTGGTGGTGCAAAGGTGGTCACTTTTCGTGCCTTACGAGGTGATTATGGTCGTAATAATTGACATACTGTGCAAGGAGACTGCAAGTGTTACATCGCAGTGTGCATCATCGCAATGTACGCACTGCTAAAGATATCGCTTCTGTCAGTGGAAGTGTGGCGGATAATCCGAATTTCAATTCAGAGCGCTGTGGCTGTATGACAACCGGTTTTTTTTAGACTAAAGATTATAAACTGGACGACATGTGGTTTTAATACAACTGAAGATTATAAACTGGACGACATGTGGTTTTAATAAAGTGTAATTTTACGATTTGGCTATTGGCCTTCAAAATCATGCGATTTTACGCCGTTAGACTTTTTCGTCAAGTTAGCGCCGAGACACCGTCCGAAATATACGAAAAATTCATTGAAAACTACCTTAAATGGATCCATTGCTGCAACCAATCCAGAGGCGGTCATTCAAATAACATTGTATTTCGTACATACGTTTCGTAAACGTTTCATTGAAATCATAGCTTTATGTGTGTTTTACATAATTTTACTTTTGAAACCGAAAAATGAATAACCATAACAGTATTTATTAATATATTTTGAAATAAAAGCCAATAGTAGATATTATGGTTGTGTTTTCTATAGTGATCAAAATATAATTTTAATAGCCTTTATTGCTTTTATAAGATCTCACTGGTCTCTTACTATCATATGTACGTTACACTTTAATGGACGCGCCTTTTGTGCTTTTGTACAATTTCTTATACCTATTACTTACTTTGAACCAGAGTACGAGTACGATAATATTGTAATAAGAACGTAGTAATTACCACGCCACTTCTGGCGTTCCTCACACTTTTGCTTTAACGGAGAAGAACATTGGGCAGGGTAAGTCAGTTCACCTGATTAAAAGTTTTGTACTTTTTATTTGAACTTTGCTGCGTAGGAAAAATCCAAATAGGACCGGGGTTGTTCACCTTTTTTTGTCATCCGAATAGAATGGTTTCAAATTTTTGGGAAAAATATTTTTCGTAATTCAGTTTTATTGAAAGTTCGAAATAATCTAAACACGACTCTCAAGGAAAAATTTCCAGAAAACAGGTGAATATCATATCAATTTTAATTAAAATTTAATACATTTTTTTCCTATTTGATGTAGATACGGGGCCAAAAGAACGCGGCTATTATTTCACTCTCAAACAACAAAGCACTCCCTACTAGAGCTATAAAAATGCTCCTGTATCGTTGTTTTTGCTTGATATGTACAGTAATGCTGTTGGTCATTTCGGGCAATTGTTTTTTGTCGCTTGTTGGCAAAGTCGGGATGGAGTGTTGTAATAATTTCCCCAGTGATCAGCAGGTTGCCACCGCCGACGTAGTCACTGCCACTGCTGTCGATGATGGTGCTGCCGTTCATATTCGCAGCGGATGTGGTTTTTGCGGTATCATCGAATGTGTCTGTGTCTGTTAAATGTTGGACTGATAAAACTGCTGAACTTTCAAGCAATATTACCAGCAGTCGACCAACAGAATCGATTGTCCGTGTAACCAAAGTCAAGTGCACTGATGCAAAGTAATTAACTTTGACTACAAGGTAGCCAACCGAGCAACCAAAGCAACCATCCAATCCTACAAGGTGGCGAGGAAGAACATAGAGGAAAGTAGACGTGGTAATAAAGATTTAATGCGACAAGTTGTGGGATTATAAAACGGCTCATATCCGGGAAATTTTTTCTTTCTAGATTTCTTTTTTCTTATCGTGATGCAGTTTTTTTTTTTTGCTTTAACAAAGGCACAGGAAATGTAGTGCGAAATCAGCATCCTACGCTCCGCATATAATATGGAAACATTGCTATCAACTGGTGTATTGTCCGCAGAATTAGAGAATAAACGTGAATTATGAACCTCAATAATCATTTTAATGACACCTGTTTGCGACCAGCCATCAACGCGAATGCAAGATATTCATTTAAAATTGTTGAAAGGGAAAACTAAATCATTAGAAATAGAGTCACATTACATGTAGGAAAAATTAGTGAGCAAAACCAAAAATAAGTTGGTAGCCGGAAATAACAGTATCCTCCACCACTGAAGTAGAAAAAACCTTATGAGTGACTCTTAGCTTTCAAAATTTAAGCCATTACAGAAAATTCAATCAGATGAACTGACTTACACATACTTTCATCCAACATGCTTTTGCATTGGTGCAAAAGTTTGCAGGGTGCCAAAACAGAAATGGTGGCCTAAAAGAATATCGTAATAACAAAATCATAATAAAAGAAGAAAATTATATCGTGCTGAAACCTTCTACTGGTAAGTTGTTGTAGAGCTATTGGATTGCCTCTAACTCGGTTAATTTGCTAATCGACTAATGCCTGCTAAATTACATAGAACTTAATGGAAATAAATAAAATATTTGGACTTTGGAAATAACAGAATTAATTTGTGTTAGAGATAACATAAAGGATCTGGCTTTCTATTTATCCCTTTCCTAAATCTTACAGAGAATTGTAAAGATTAAATTACGGTAAATCGGTAAATATTCATGGAAAATACCAGAAAGGGTTTGTCAGTGCAGCGCGTCTTTATTTTCAGGCCTAATTTCACCTAATGCTTATCATCTGCCAGATTTGATAGAATTTAGCGCAATTTGACGAAAAATGAAATTGTATGGTTAAACCAAACCGACCATTTGTATGTAATCTGCCAGATGAGACGAAGTATTTCGGCCAATTTTTCTCAAGTTTTATGAAACATCAGTATGCAATGGTCAAAAATTGTTCCTACAATTTGAACGAATTCCGTGGAACTGAATAAAAGATGTGAACCAAAGAATATTGGAATATAGTCATTTGTATAGGAGATATCAGAAGGGGTAAGGTTAATCGATAATTATTGGTCAACTTTTGCCAAGCATTACAACGCAACAATGGACAAAAACTCAGATTGCTGCAGCCTACGAATTAGGAATTACGAAGGAAAGTAGAATTTCGATAAATAGGTCAATTTGTGTGGGAGGTACCAGAAGTAGCTGTGTATATAGCCCATTTGAAATCTCCTATCTATGATCTGGGAAAGCATGGGTTTGTAATGCAAAATTGAACGTGTCTAAAATGTGATATCATTTCTTAAAATTTCAGTAAGTCTAAGAAGAGAACTTGTGTAATAACTTGGTTTTTGTAATTTAGAGAAACAATAAAAATATGATTTCCCTTTTGCTTGTATGAAGGTTTTGAAGGGACAGGGACCAACTCCAAAACCACGAAGTATGAAACTACGTAAGAGGGCATTAATAAAGTGAACCTTCAGTTCAAAAATCAGTTTCAGTTAAAAAATTTCTTGAGGAGCACCGCCAATGACTTTACCTGATCTAGCATATAGGTCGACCTATGCATATGATCATATTTGCTATGGAGTTTTTGTGCGCAGAAATTGCTGAAATCAAACCGCACAAATGTGTCATAAATTTTAAAAACTTAAAACAATATTTCGTATTTGTCTGCAAAACTATAATCTTAATCATACAAAGATCAGTTCGTAATGAAATGGCAAATAACCGTGTTGAATCAAAAATACAATGAAAAATAATGAATAAATTGTTACCATCATCCGAAAATAATTTTGAAAAATTTACTTGTTCTAAAGAAATGACACTATGGAGAAATGGACAACTTAAGAGATATCACACCGCAACGAAAAAGCGTTTTATAGAAGTTCTAAGCATCGATTCTCAGTTCTAGCAAATCCTTGCTTTAAGTATTTAAACTCAATAACCAAAATAATTATGGGCTTACGCCGAGGAGCGAAAGTATACAATATTTGAGCCGCAAAGATGGCAAAGCCAGAAGGTGGCTTTCACCAACTGTGATTTGCTTTTTTTAGTCGACTGAGCGACAGCTGTCGTGGCTGGTAGGCATGATAACTGTTGCAAATCTTTATGGAACTTAATAAAACTTGGCACAGCCTAATATTTTGCGTGATTGTATTATATATGTGCTATATTGAACCTCCTCTTAATTTTGTTTTTGTTCATTGGACTGTTTTACAATGTTTGCAGGGTCCGGGGTACATCCCATGCCAATAACCGATTTAACCCATGTATTCGTATTCTTAGGTTCACATATTTCGCTTACCTGCATTAATTTTAGTCAAATTTTGTAACTTTCATTTTCAGAATGAATTGTTGACTTTTCGAAATTAAATTTTTCTCCGTAATTTCTAATTCGTAGATTGCAATGGCCTTAATTATTGTCCATTGTATAAATCTATAAAACCGTGAAAATGATGGTTGGAAAATGAAGATATTGTTACTCTTATTCTAAAAACTACAAGTAAACTATTGGAGGGAGAATACCTTGAGATGTCGAAGTACAATATTTCGATTAAAATGTGGACCTTGGAGTAGTTGTTCTTGATATATTGTTTTACCACAAAATGTCAAATATTATGTTAACCTTTTATTTTAATTTTAGAACAAATATAATTGAGAATATTTTCTAAAAAATATTTTCTAAGACATAATGCAGCTAGAGAAGTTTTTTACAGTTTTTCGAATTTGAAATTTTGTTAATTGGTTGTAAAACAAGTTTAATACATTTCCACCATAGGAAGGGAAAATAAATAAATAGGAAAATAATAAAAATAAATAATAATAAATTTAAGACGTCATAAGGTATTACAATTGTTGATAATCATAAAAATCTACGTTGATTTAGGCGTATCGACTTGCCTGCACGTTTGTTGGAAGCATGATAGCGGAATAACAGCTTGAGCTATAAAAGCTAGAATCTTTCAAAATTGTTCCAATCCGTATCATTCACCAAGAAGGAAGCGTTTAAAGTACCATACATCTTTTGACCAAATATCATCGATTAAGCGATGATCTTGATTAACAAGATATCTTTCTAAAACTTTGCAGGGCCCAATATTTGTGGAATTAAAATGGACTACATTTGACGAACCTCCATATTTACAAAGCCCCTCCTTAAGCCCTTTTACTTTTGCACCAATTCAAAAGACGTTGGCTGAAGGTTTATGGAAGTCGTTTTACATGACTTAAGTATTGTACTTGTACTGGTAGTTTATATAGATATAGATATGGGAAAGAACAATCTCGACTTGTGTTTTTAAAAGGACCGCCATAATGTGGGGTTGGTAGTGGTAGTTTTGGATACACCCACTGTATCTGCGATTCACCAATGGTCACATGGGTCACAAGTGGGAAAACTGGACCAGTATGAAAAAATTTGCCTATAAATGGAAAAATTAGAATTCTTGATATTTTAATGAGCTTTTTAACTCTCATTTGCCAATTAAAAACAAAATATGGTTAAATTTAATACTACTGAGGTAACCATCTCATGTCATTGAAGAGTATTAAAAATGTTTTTCAATAGATATTTTGTTGACAAATTTAGTACACCTTCCATGACAGTGTGGATCGTGATCTATGATAAAGGCTATATAAATTTCCATCTGGCTGAACTTTTGGCCACAGTCCGCTAGGTAAATTGTTAAGGTTTCTGTGTTTAGGTTGTGCACTTGCAAGTTGATTTTTGAAAATTCTAAATGGTGTGAAGTTCAAAATTTGAATGGAATTATCAAATCTTTAACAAAATCCCTTAAATAGTTTAAGTACAGATTCACATGGAAAATTTTTCTTTGCACACAAATCTATACATGTGGTAGCGGGAAGCTACAGTGGTTAGAAAATATCAATTTTTCTCAAAACAGCTTTATCTACCGTATGCCAATCACAAATTGGAAAATGCCCTTGCATCCTAGGGTTGGAATATGGGAGAATTTCTCACAATCAATAAGCATACACGCATTCTATTTTTAGACTCACTCAATACGACCTGCTTCTCAAACAAGATTAGTCAAAGGCGTGAAATCTATCTCACATAAGGGCATAATTTCTTGATATAGTTGGGAGTTGTCGAAAAGGAAAAGGGAAATAAGGAGATCGCTTTTCTGCTGCCAGGATGGCACATGTTGTTCACAAAGCATAAAAAATATTAATTTTAAGGAAAAAAAAAACAGGAGATGATCTTACATATTCGCTTAAAATTTAATAATAGTGTTATATCCGCTTAAGATTAAATAATCGACGCAAGCAATCTGCGCGAGAAGATTACGGTTGCATTGTAACGCAAATTTTTGTATGAGCAAAAAAAAGAGAGAAACAAATCTAAATCTTAAATTAAATTATCATGCATGCACGAAAAAAATAACAAAATGGATCCCCAAAATATTGACGACCCCCGCAAATATTATAAGGAGCATGATTTGAGGACATGCACCTGGAATGTCAACGCTCCTTACAGGGATTGACGGACGTCTCTGCTAAATATTAAGCTGAGGTCACCGCCATCCAACAGATGCGATGAACAGGATAAGGATGGTATAAAAAACTGTGACATTCACTACATCTGTCACGAGGAACGGCAAGAATCCGGATGGGGATTAAGCCTATAAGTGACCGGATAGCCACTATTCACATCACTTGGCGAATATGGATACTACAAAAGTGGTGATTCAAGCATGAACACTATTCGTGCATTACGGGATGGTTGCAGTCGTAATAAGCGACCTACTGTACATAGAATTGGCACCTCCATATAGAGTCCAACTCACGCATCAATTAAGTCCGGCTGGTCATTCACAACGCCGTAGATATGTTGGTTGTATGCTACAGCAACCAATTTCAATGCTGATTTTGCGAACAAAATTTTCTTCATCGATGAAGCCCATTTCTCACTCCGTGGTTACATCAAGAAGAAAAATAATATATTATAATGAAATAGAAGTTTGATCGTAATCAAAGCTTTATGGGACCAGTTGAAAAATTCCAATTGGAAATTTCGTCTCAAGAGAAGCTTGTAAAAGTTGGCTATGCCAGTTTTTTGCCAATAGCAAGAAGGGTTTCTGTGGGAGAAGGATAATGGAATTACGTTAAAAATTGCAACAAGTTATAAAACAAAATGGTGCATGTTTGACTAAAATCGGAACATTTTAAATATGGTAAATAAAGCCTTTAAAGTCATGCAATAATTCTAACTATGCTAAATTATACACAACTTTATAATGAATTCATGAATTTTATAGGGAATAAGATGCGCATTGCTATTAATAAAAATTCCTTTCCAATATGCTCATGTTATTACTTTGGAATTACAATATTCACTAGAATAGAGCAACAATTTGGGTATGGAGATAAGGCAGCAACGACTGCCTGTAACATGTGTGAAGGGCTCAAAATTAAAATTTGGTGAAAACTTCCATTTTTGGAAATCTTTCTCCGTTTGGAACGCTGGCGAAAGCGTTACCCTTTTTGCCGCTTTTGCTTTGCTTTTCGATTCAGTATGACAATATATGTCCAAATATCATTTTACAATTTAGAGATCTCAATATACTAAAATATTTAGCGGGGAAACTATTAAAACATTCTTGCTTTAACTTCAACCTTTGCATTCGAGCAAAAGTGTGCGGGGAACCAGAAAGAACGTAAGAAATCGCTAAATTCTTATTAAAAATGCTATGATTTAAAACCTAGTAAGAGAAGCAAAATTATAATTTACCAATTTACTAAACTAAATTATTATTTCTTACTTGAAAGGTACTGCTTTCCGCTTAGATATTACAGAGAAACTATTAATTTTCGTCAAATCGCCTAATTTGTATACGAAGTATACTTGCGGAATCATCTCCGTTCGCAGCCTAATGCTGGTAATCTGGACTTAATTTAGTACAATAGAATCCGGGTGAAAATATAATGTAATGTAAAATATGCATATGGAAATGTATTGATTAAATTACGTAATTTGAATGCGAGGTCCTAGAAAAGGAGAGGTTATCTATCCGACAAAAAAATTATGTTACTGTAGTCGAACCAACCCGTCAGTTTTCAGAAATTTTCGTTCTCAAACCTTACTTTGCAAATTGTTAACGTAAACAAAATTTTACTGAATTTATGGCAACTGCATAAAAGATTTGTTCTAATTTCAGCAAGCATTATAGAACAATACGATAAACAAAAATTTAGGTTACTGCACTCAAAATATGAGAAACAACTATAATAGGCATCCTTAAGGATAATATGCCACACGTAGAAAGTAATTCCAAGCGCTTCGGTTTTCTCCAATTCTTCTCCAATTTATCATACCAAGTTTCGAAGGCCTGGTCTTTCCAGCGGAGTTTTAGTTATCCTCTCCTGTTGTTGAAAACCTTTCTTTTTGGATGGACCCGAAACCATCCGCATAACATGACCCAGCCAACACAAGCGCTATATATGGATGCTCATGACCACGTCGACAGCTCAAATAGCTCAAACAGATCAGTTTTCACGCGACGCCGATACTCTCCATTAACGATGAAGGGTTCATTTGTTTTGTGCACAGCGGATCCGTTTTTGTTTTTTTTTTCTTTTTTTGATCATAGGACATGGCATACTCACATTCGAATCTTCGGCTTTAAACAGCTCTGCTGCAGGACGCCCTGATGTCCTCCCCAACTTTGTTGTGTTTAGTTTCAATACTGCTATTGGGATGATTTGTTCACTCATTCTGCCATCCAGAACTAGAAGCTTATAAAAATGCTCTCTACATAATTTCAGCACACTCAGCGTATCTGCGAGTAGATTTCCGAGTATGGTTTTTGCAGCAGTTCCGCAATATTTTGCCACTTTGTGTCAGAATCATCAGGATCTAGTGACGTAGGCCACAGCAATATTGATGATGTGGAGGTCAACGGCGTGCAGCCCTTGTAGATATGTTCATCCACTTCCAGCAGCAAAAAAAAAAAAAAAAAAAAAAAAAAAAAAATCCGTTTTGAGAGCTGTTGCTTTGTAAGCTGAATTTTCCAGCTGTTGGACTAAGAAGAGTATCTGCCCTTTCGTCTTAGGCATTAAAATCTACCAGAAAAAATTTAATGTCGTGGCCAGGACAATCCCAGTCAAGCATAGATAGCAATGTGCACAAATTGACGTGATAAATACCACGAGATAAGATGCAATATATAGGTATGTTACCCATTGGCCTATGTATGCCATTTAGGTTTCTCAACTAGTCGCTTTTTCACTTAAGCTTGCATACGGAAGTCTGATACCTTAATTGAGGAAGCAGCTTGCGAATTTCTGCAGTTTTCTGTGAAGAGTCAAAGAGCCCAAATTAGAAATTTCCGCATTTCCCCGAATTAGGAGTTACATTAAGAAAATTGAATTTCGAAAAATCGGCCAAGTTATCATCTCATCTTGCCTGTCACACAGACGGACATCTCTCAGTCCACTTAAAAAGTTATGAAACACATTCATTCAAAAGGTAGCTGGTACTTTAGATGCTTCTTACTGGATGTTAAATTTTCCCCGTATCAAATGATATATATACTTTCACAGCTTCGAGTGAAGATATAATGAATGTGTAATCCACCGTATGTAGTTAATGCATACCGCAAAAAAAAAACGTTAAGAGGAAAAACTGAAAGTTTGGATTTGAAATAAAAACTATTTAGAGTGTGGTTCTATCAAACTATACGATGATGTACGTCTCAGATCAAAACAAACAGGCCCAAGGTTGTTCACCTATCGACGCTTATAATCCACCACAATGGTTTGCAGTTCACAACGTCGTTTACGATGTACCCATTTGTTTAACATTAAAAGTCATAGCTGAAACTTTCTATTCACATTTTATTCAAGGAAAAAATATTAATTTGAATAGTTGCAAGCCTATCTACCAATTTATAATATACACAGATTTTAATTAACCAACAAGTAGTGGAACATTTGTCGAAATATCGCAAAAGTGCAACTTCCCAATTTTAGTTTTCCTTCTGGATAAACCATTTTTTGCTGACTGGACCGATCAGTTTCAAACAAATCATATCTATAAGTATGTAACATTTTCATTCAAAATATTGTGATCCAAGCATGAGAAGGAGAAACCCATTCCTTCTTTATTGCTGGCTTCAACACCATTGGCTCATACGGAACCCAAGTTCCTTGCTTTTGAATCATTCCCAACGCATGCAATCGCTTGGAAACGGCTTAGCGGGTAACTCCTAATACTGAAACATGCTCTACTGCGTTTAACACGAATCACCATCAAATAATGCCGTCAATTCGGTGTCTTCGGAGCGTTTTCGCCTTCCTTCACGCGAACGGTCGTCGACATCAAAATCACCGTCTTTAAAGCGTCGGAACCAATCTCGAAACGTTATTTCACTTAAAGCAGCATCTCCATAAACGTTTTGTAGCTCTTGACGAGCTTCAGCCATCATTTTCTTTGATTGAAAAAAGAAAATCAAAACTTCCCGCATATGACGATCATATATATTCACACAACCAAAAGAATATGACGTCCTAAGAAAGTAACTCTTGCGTCGAGGCGGTATGTTTACCATAGCCTAAGCTTGGCTCATGACGTTTATGGCAGAATCGACTAGCACTTACAGCTGACGCCATCTATTGGCAAATAGCGGAAACTTAGTTGCGCACCTAATACATATATATTAAGGGCATACGAGTACATGCCTTATGGGTCCCTCCACAGCTACTTTTCTCATAAGAATTTGTTTCCATAAAAACTTATCCTATGAAATAGTGTCTCCATTAACACTTTTCATATAAAAAAGTGTATCGATAGACACTTTCACTTCGGAAAAATGTCACCTCAGACAGGAAGAATTAATTATCCTACAGAAATTGTATTCAAATTATTTTTCAACAGAACAGCGACTCTGCGGATAGTTTTCCGAAGGGTCTTCTCAAATAGCTTTCAGTTAGAGAATTGCCTCCACAGGCATTTTTTCAGTACAAAAGTGTCCCCTATGGCACATATGAGTATAAAGCCTTCTGGCTTTCAATATTCTGTCAAACTTTGCAAATTTTTTCGCTTTTTACTCTGTGCGTCCAGTAATATACATGATACTCCTCGAAAAATTAAAAAAAAAATTAACGATTTGCTAAATAAATTGCAATACTGGGCATTGTTTTATAAGAAATTATAAAATCATACGAAAAATATAAAAACATACGAAGCGATGACTGAAAAAGAACAAAATAAAAGCCATTTTGAGCCTTTATTGAAGCTATACATACTTAGAGTATAAAATCCTTGTTCTTTATGGAGAGTATTGCATCACATTTTTTGGATATAATGCTCCCGAATCTTGGCAGGCAATGAATAAATCTGACAAGTTACATCATGCTCGCAAAACAGCAATGATAATGTGTAAAGTATTTTTAACAGGGCAATGGATACCTTAGAATTTTCTCGTCATTATGCTCAACCAGGCGTATACTGCAAAAAACAATTGCAACTTGCACCGGAAGTGGGAATTGATATGTTTAAATTATCATTATAAGCTTCACATAACTTGTTTTAATCCGGAAAAAATGTTGGTGAATATAGAAGAAAGAAAGAAAACTAATATGATTAGATCTGCGTTCTACCTACGTTGGTTCGCAATACATCATGTATTAAGATTCATAAAATTAAATATATTTCCGAAATCAGAAAGCATTTAAAAATAGGTCACAAAAATTGTGAGCCGCGTTTTCAATAATATATTTTTCAATCAATAGGGTTATTTTCAAAATGGTTATTTCTTCAGACGAATATCTTACATTTCCATTTATAAAATGTAGTAAAAGGAAGCCCATTATTTTAGCACAAAAATTTCCGATTTAGTTCAAATATGCGCAGTTTTCGTCAACAATTTGTTGTCATTTTTAGGTTAATTCTATAATGCCACGATCATAGAAACCCTCGTCCCTGTTGTTAAAAAAGTGATATGGATATAGTTGGTAATCATTCGTTGCTAGCTCCGACCTATACGGTGGATACATAAGAACCTCCCAACTAAGCTCTCAGAACATCTAGCAAGCCATTATCCATGTTTGTGGCCAGGCATTGTGCGATTGCTTTCTTCAGACAATTCAATTGTCTGCTAACATCTAACAGTAGATCCCACTAAACACACAACAAACCCCTCCTGATCATCAATTCTGACTTCGCTCACCGCGATTCCATCACGGCGGTTTCAGAAATGGGTCGATTTTGTCCCTTAGGTTTCTTGCGATAACTCGTACGTAACTCGTACATCGAGTTTCTTTTACCCAGCCAAATGTTTTGTTTTAGCAATAATTACCTCCTGGAGAATCCAAACAGTGCTTACATGACGATTGGATTCTAAATTCAACCATGTTTTCGGCATTTGACTTTCCAGAGAAATCAAACAATACTAAGTCAAGCAAACACAAAACTATCTGAGTGGTTTTTTGAGTACGAAATCCCGTCTTTGTAATAACTTTTAAAATGGATTTATTTTTATTGACGTACCATTAATTAAAATTGAATTTAATTCATTGTCCAATTTTTCGTATTAAATTAAACGTTACTCGTTATTTTACAATTTCATAAGCAGTTTGTTTTGTAGCATCCGGGAGAGTTAATTGGTTTGGGTGTAAAATATGTGGTTACATTTTCTATCAAGACAGGATTTAGTTATTTGTTAATCAATTTTGTTCAAAAAATTTTTAATATGCTCCGTCATGTTAAAATCATCCATAACCGTAAATTATAATATTTACGACTACACTTAAAAAAACTGATTTAATTTTGAGTCAAAACGAACTTAAGTTAAGTAGATAAGAAAAAAATAACAAAATAAATAAGAAAATTGTTCGAGTCAATTTGCGTACTTATTTTAAATACGTACTATTTTCACACGTGATCAAATTAAGTGAAATTTAGTCAAATTATGTTTTACTTACTCATTTATAGTAAAAATGTACTAGCATTGTGTACAATACTAATAATTACTTGAAAACAATTAACCTTTTGGGTGCACTAGTTAGTACTACAGCTCCTTAACAAAAAAAGAGATTTGACAGGTTTTAAATTTGACCTACTGATAATATTAATGATGTTAATAGGGAATGGAAATACCCATATTAACCATTCACACATTGTCTACACGTGCGACACCAACAACTTCTATCGAAAAACACCACAAAAACGAAAAATGTTAAAGCAATAAAAATGTTAACATTGAGTTGTCATTCACTTCCCCACACAATTGGTATAAAACAAGTGCAGCAAAGGTGGTTGTGGTCGGGACACGGACGTCAAGGCGGTGAATCCCTTTTATCCTCCAAATCGTACTCCACAGACTCTTCAATTTTCACATGGTCATTGAACGGTCGGTCATCTAGTTTATCCGGCAACAGCAATAAAAACGACCGACACATTTTCATTTTTTTTTTTTTTTTTGTTATATATGTCGAAGCAACAGCATCAGCAACAGCCCAGAGGAAACTAAGCACTGTCGCCTCATATTCTTAACGCTTCAACAAAAAAGAACGAGATTTGATGTAAGAATAACGAACATATCCGGATTTTGTTTATAATTCAAACATTCACACGCACTCCGAGTGCGGCCCATGTCATGTCGTTGTTGTCTGGTAGATTTGTGGTTCTCCACTCTACTTTTCGGGTTAAGTCTTTGACTTCAGTATGGGTTAGTTGATTTATTGAATGAATAGATTGGGTTAACATATTGGTTGGTTTCCTTTAATTAATTTGTTTCTTTCACCAAATCGACTGTTTCATGGATAGGGGAAATGAAGATATGTCGCGTGAAAATTACCACTTATCTCTGAGCCAGTCAGAGGTTTTGAAGGAATATCAATACCCCTAAACTAGGGATGATACATGTGGTGAACGTAAAGCAACAGAATGTATAAACTTTAGGTCTAATATTAAGCGATTTTTGGATTGGCAGAAATTAGGGTTATTTACTTTTAGAAAAACTACTTTATTTAAAAAATTAAGCCACTTTAAAACCAGTATGGAAATTTCAGTCAACAGCAGCATCTGGAAGCCTCCAATTTTTTACTTGCACACTATAGAAAATTGTCTTCTTCGGCACTTTTCATAGACACTTTACAAACAGAAAAGTACCCTGAAGCACAATTATCGTAGACACCTAACAATCAAAACTGGGTTTTCGTAGATATTTAAAGTGTGGAAAAGTGTATTTACAGGAACAGTTCATGTAGAAATGTGCCTTCTTAGGAACTTTGTAGAATGTAGAAAATTGTCCTCGTGAGGACTTTCCATACAGAGAAGTATCATAGGAGTAATTATAAGTAATTTTCATATAGAAAAGTGCTTTCATATAAATTTGTCACATATTGACTTCATACATTTATGTCATACTTTTCAAATAAGTTTTTAGAGTATTACAATCCAATTTTAAAATTTTTCTGAAACGCAGTGAAAAAAAAAATTGGTAAACATTCAACTCAAGAATTTCTGCAACATTTTTAGGCTTAATTGACGGGACCTACAGTTTAACGACGATTCCGAATGTCACAGTTTAAGAAGCATTAACTAGACTTGCACATTAAGGAAAAGATCAGTGGCTATATCGGCGTTTGAATCCCCAGTCGTATGAAGGATAATCGCGTTTATTAACCATGGCATCACAGCCTGACATATGTAGGTATAATAAAGTTCGCAATTAAGTTTGACAAAAGTGGCTTTGTTTTTCTTTCAAATTTGTTAGACCATTTCTTAAAACCATAACATGCAAATATGAAGAGCAACATACTAAAATAGTCAAACTCAGACACACAACGTTGGCAAAACTATCACCGGAGGTAAAAAATCTTATCTTAGTTCGAAAAACTAAACTTCCAACTCATAAGCTTAAAGTAGTACACACAAGACAACTAATAATATGCAAATTTACGAATATTACTACACCCATTGCACATATCTACTCGTATTCGTGTTAGTTGAGAGCTTTACTTTTATTTCACTTTTTTACTTGTAATATCAAAATTCTTCTTCCTTGAATGTATTTGCGCTGAAATTTAAATATAAATCGGGTTACGCCGATCGAAATAAATATGAGTTGCCGCCTATTCGCTATTTGCTTACAACATTTTATTCTTATAACATTTTATTCTAAATTTGCGTGAAGCCAAGAGAGCAAAGGGGCATGACAATACTTTCCATTTTCACGTTCACACCCAAATTTAACAACCACTTGATCTCTACAAAGCTTTCATGAAGTTAATGCAATGGAATGAAACGTATGAATGTATTAAAAGAATTATTAATACAGCCATATTTGCATGGGCTGTTAAAAGCGATTCCCTAGACTGCTTCATTTTCTCAGATATTCACCCAGTTTTTATTATTAAAAGATACGAATGATATACAATTTAATTTTGTTTTATAATTGAATATTATCTCAATTTACTTCATAACTTTATCCCATTTTTAATATGATTAAGCTTTATGTATGTGCTGATTTTTTCTGTTTACTAGCAGATGATTGAAAATGCTGCATATGATTTTATAATTATGTGCATTTGCGTCAGAAGTGCCTTTTTTAAGATCTCGCTTGCATCCATTTTACTAACTGATAATTTTATTTAAAATGGACGTTATTTGGTTCCAAAAATTAATGAAGAAGGTTTTTTAAAGAAATCATTGTAATGCGATTTCTATTTCCTGAAATTTAAATTGATATCAACGTACAAATAAAATTAGAAAACTTCTGAACAAAAGTGAAATTTAATGAATTCAATTATCCATGTACATGAAATGTTTGCACCAAGGGTGCATACTTGCTAGTTGAGCCAACTGAAAATATTAATAAAGTCCTAAATGGAATTTTATTCAATATATACATCTTCAAGGGTAATAGAGAACCATTAGGATTCTTTGGGCTTCTAGGGGTAACAAATATCTTAAGTAAAACATTCAAGAAATTGTATCAAAACTCTAAAAACATTGTCCATTAAAACGAAGCCGTTCTATAGTGAGAGTGTGACGTAATAAGAGACAGCTAGCGACATTGTTTTAAACTTAACTATTAAAATATTCCCAGCAATTTATCGAATTTTAGCGATAGAGATTTCCACTACAGGATGAAAGTTATTAAAAAGTGTTTTAATAACTTTCAATTAATAGTTTTACAAATCTAACATGTACAAAATATAAAGGCTATGAATATAAATGTTGTATTGAAATGTGATAAAAACATTTGCTTTTAATAGCTTCATAAAGCTAACTATTCATGAGTTAAAATCTGTAGAATATAAATATTTTAAAATATAATATACAAATAAAATATATATAAATAAAATAAAAATAAATACATAAAATCAAATTATTAATCTCAAAAATTATTAATAATTAATATCAAAAACAAAATTAATATAAAAAAATAACCATTATTTTTAATTTTTTCAAAAAGTATTTATTTATTTATCAATAACCATCTTGTCCCCTCCAATGTAATCCCCCTCAGATATAATACACTTATGCCAGCGTTTTTTCCAATCCTCAAAATACTTCTGAAACGCGTTTTTTTGTATCGCCAACAGCTCCTCTTGCGATTTTTGATATGTCTCCTCAATCATAGCTTTCCTTTCATCGGTGTCTTCAGTTTTGGGAAGAGGAAAAAGTCAGCGGGAGCCAAGTCCGGTGAATACGGTGGTTAGGACATGATTGCGGCTTTGTTTTTGGCCAAAAACTCACGCACAAGCATCGATGTGTGAACTGGTGCAAAATACATGACTGGTTTTTCCACAATTCTTTCAGACGAATTGCTTCGCGCAAACGGCGCATAACTTCAAGGTAGTATTCCTTATTGACCGTACGACCTTGTGGCAAGAATTCATGATGCACCACGCCATTGCAATCGAAGAAAACAGTGAGCAAAACCTTCACATTTGATCGAACTTGACGTGCTTTTTCGGTCTTGGCTCTTCTGGACGCTTCCATTGGGATGATTGGGCTTTGGTTTCAATGTCATAGCCATACGAGTACACCCATGATTCGTCACCAGTTATGACCTTTTGGGGAAATCTGGATCGTCGTTGACGACGTTCAACAGCTCCTGAGCGATATCCATGCGACGTTGTTTTTTCTCAAAACTTAAATTTTTGAACAATCTTCGTCGCTGCACGTTTCATGCCTAAAACATCCGTAAAAACTGTTTGCATTAGCCGAACGATATGCCAACATCATCAGTAACCTTTCTAATAGTGATTCGATGATTATTCAAAATCATTTTCTTCACTTCTTCAATGTTTTCATCGGTTGTTGTCGTGCTCGAACGAGCATCGTCATTGACATCTTCTCGGCCTTCCTTAAACCGATTATACCACAATTGAACTTGTGTTCTGCTCATAGTAGACTCGCCAAACGCCACAGTCAACATTTCAAATGTCCTTACACATTTAATTTCATTTTTTATACGAAATTTAATACAATTTCTTTGATCCATTTTTTCGAACAGTAAAAAATCGAAAAGCACACCAAAACACGACTAACCTTTTTATCTGTCAAAAACAAACTGACAATCCAAAATGGCTGATATTGTCAACATATATAACAGACATTTGTACCAACATAACAGAAAAAAATGCGAAAATCGATCACACGTAACTCACGAAATTTGAAAATAACGGTTATTTTTTGATCATGCCTTGTACATTGCCAGTTTTCGCAATTCGCTTATATTGCGGCCACCTCATTTCGGTTTTCAACTCAAATAAAATTAATGAGTAGAATCTTCTTCTTTCTTTACTCGATTTCTATAAAATTTATCGCGTAAAAGGAATCTATATTTTAATTCGGCGTTGTGCAAATTACATATAAATGCACGAGGAAGGCTTAGCTTGTTGCTTATCGTAAATAGAATTTCACACAATTTTGATGCACTCAAATGTATGTTACAGTCGAATTTCCCTGTAACGCAAACCTCTATGTAATGTAACTGTAAGCAACAACTTTCTTCAGTAACAAACTTTTCCTGCAACGAATAGTTTTTTTTTTTGTGAGATTTTGTTTCGATACTCTCTTGAAAGCCATACAAGTCGTTTCGTAGTTTTTGAATTGCAAACAGACATTTTATATACTTCAATGATAGTCAGAAATTCCTAAACAATCGATTACCAGTTGACCCTGTAAATTGTTTGTGATTTATTGACATGGACCTGTGATTTGCACAAGAAAAAGTTTAACTGGGTCAAATCAAACAATCATCGTGGATGTTTCAGGTCGCAAACGTGTAATATCATGGCATTAGTTGGTTGGTGCTTAGCACCGTCCTGTTGGAACCACATATCGTTCACATCCATATCATCCAATTTTAGCTAAAATAATTTGGTTATCATCGATTGGTTGCGCTCTTCGTTGCTTAATGATAGCAATGTTATCATTTTTTTCAATGAAGTACAGACCGATTTTCTGGAGATGCATTCCCACTTGGCCGTCCTCGCTAATAATAACTCCTTTGAAAAGACTAGTTTTTTAGGCAATATCAGTAAGTAAGTGTTTAATTCATTGGTGATCTTTACACTATTTCTTACCTGGTTTAATTTCGTAATTTTCTGATTGATTATCTTTTCCTACATATCACTTCAAAGATTTCATTTCAATACGCCATGTTGCATTGGCACTTTTCGGTTTACAATTACACCACAAGGTATAAAAGGGTACATTATTTGATACGGAAGAAATCTTACACCTAGAAGGAAACGTTTTAAGTTCCAATTATCTTTCGAAAATGTTCTTTATGACTTTCAACTTCTCTCTGGCTGGTAGACACTTAAACTGTTATAAATTTTGTGAAAACTCATATGTTTTGCAAACGGCAGCCAGGGATAGTGAGTTGAATATATCGTCCGAAGTGAAATTTTCCTCCTGTAGTTCCTAATTTAACTATGCTTCTTCTATTTTCTATTTTATTCAATAGCACTAAATTCAGCGAAATGTGTGAAATTTAACTAAATTTAATTATCAAAATTTAGTTTCCATTAGACGCTTAGTAAATGTGGTGCTGACAGCGAAATTGGTAATTGTAGCATTGGTACACCGCTTCGCATACTTCCAATATAAGTTGATCTATGTAGGAAAACCGACATTTTCTCAGGGGAATGTTATAGCTTTTTTATAATTATACGATAATAATAAGTTATAAATTTAGTTATATTATTGCCCTAAAAGCGATATTGTCTCATAAGCGATGGTCGGACAAATAATGTCGGAGTTTCACCAACTTTGTTGGAAATAACGCGAAAAACGTAATTAGAAGGACATGAATATTACTATAAGAATCCAATTGTTTAAACTATAAGATAGATTAAAAGAAACAAACAAGTATGTTATTAGAGCACTCAAAGGCATGCTTTAAAAAATTGGACAGAAGTACAATACCTGAGTAGTCACATACATATGTATTAGCTGTTTCACGCCCTTCAACACATTGTGGTTCAGGATGTATTGAGTTTATACTGATATTTCTAAAAAACATCAGAGTTAGACTATATGGTTTGTCCTTTGTCGATTCTGTTATACCACATAAAAAGAAAAAGATGATGATTAATGGTACTCACCGCCAGATATTCTTTACCTCCGTTCAATACGTGATTTAGCTTTTTCTAAATATATTAATGATGGAAAATTTATTGCAGGGCCAGAAATCGTTGCAAACGTGTCTGAAACTGAAAATTGGGCGCATGCTGCACTTTTCGATAATGCTGTTCCTGTTAAAACACTGTGGAATCGCATTAGTGAAAATGGCTTAATAGGTGATACTTGCAATCAAGGTAATTTTGACAATATTGACGTTGAGCAACTACTGAACTAACTACGTATCCCTTAGCGCAATCTGATGGATTCTCCTTTCAGTGTGTTACCTTCGATGAATTGTGGTCTTCGTATTCTTCTATTAAGTCTAATTCTCCAGGGGCAGATGGTCCGTCATTGAAATTTTTAAAAATAATTTTTCCACTAATTTCATGCCATATTTTGCACTTATTCAAAACGATCATAATGACATCTTATTTTATTATTATTTCTTATTTTCCTATTCAGTGGAAGTTGGCTAAGGTAATCCCAATTAAAAAGAAAAATGACTCCTGCGATTTCGAAAATTTGAGACCAATTTCATTATTTTCCATATTGTCAAAGATTTTGGAGTGTCATTTATTGGGTTTCATTGAAAGTGAGTCGTTGCTGAATGATTGTCTATGTGGATTTCGAAATTATAGGAGTACCAATTTACTACTTATTACCATATGGAAAGATGTATATGATCAAAAAGTTTGTGTGTTATTGTCCTTGGATTTAGAAAAGGCATTTGATCGTGTTGATTATGGTGTCTTGTTGAATAAGTTATACACCCGACGTTAATACCTGTTAATTGTTCTTGTCAATGATTCGTTGTCTTCTGTTTTACCTGTCCAAGGCGGTGTTCCTCAAGGCTCGGTACTTGGTCCATTGCTTTTTATTTTGTACTTAAATGATCTGTTTGGTATCCTTGATGATACATGTAATCCCTATTCATTTGCAAACGATGTGCAATTGTTCTTTAAGGGAGAATATCACTTTGATGATGTCCTGCAAAGTAATATTAATTATGCGTTAAATTTGGTCTGCTCATGGATGACGGAAAATAAACTCTCAATCAACATTCCAAAAACAAAAGCTATGCTTTTTTCTAATCGTGATTTAAACCTGAGTTTATCTTATCGTGACGCTCGTATTGAAGTGGTCCACAGTGTACATTGTTTGGGACTAGTTTTAGAAGCTTTAACTATCATGTGGATAATGTAATACTGATTTCGTGTTGCCCAGATCGATTAAGGAGAAATTGGTTCATGCTTATATCATGCCTAGTATTCTATGTTGTTTAGAGTTATATAGTGGCACGAATAAACAAAACATGAGGGAAATTCAGATGGCGTTGATTAGAATTATGACATATTTGTATTCACTGAGGCGTCGTGTTCATATAAACCCGTATGTTAAGCATTTCTTGGGTTGTAGTTTTAAAAACTGTATATACTTGAGGTCTTTCTTGTTATTTTATAAAGTTGTTCGACAGTGTAGTCCTCAGTTTCTTTTTAATTCATTTAATTTTTCCCATTCCACTCTTCTTCTTCTTATTTTCTTCTTATTCCTAAAATAACCACACTCATGGGTCGTACTTTTGTAGTAAGAGTAGCTCGAATTTACAATTTACTACCAAGCGATTTAAAAAGTTTTAAATTATGTCCTGATTCTTACAAAAGGCACATTCTACAACGCTTTCAGACTTCACTGTAAAATTTTGTTTTCAATTAAAGTGTGAGCAGCTTTTATTACATACCGATTATCTTATATTTCCAGATTATATACCGATTAAGTTCTAACTTTTGAATTAGTCTTTTTTTTCATACTTTTTTCTTTAATAATTGTAATTTTTTTAAATTAATTATTTAAATTAATTATTAAATATTTAAAAATTATATTTATATAAATTTTATATTTAATTTTTATTACGTGTTTTTTTAACTTACAATATTGAGGAGATTAAATCTAGTAGATGAAGAATTTTTGCATATTGTAATTTACTTGTAATTTTCCGAAAGGCTTGAAATTACAAGCCAAAGTTAAATAAATAAATAAAGAAATAAATTATGCACCGACAAAGAATTTTTTTAAAGTCGATATAGCGATACCGGATTGGCTATATATTTGATTATATTACAGATCGCTTTTATGAACCGATTTCGACAAAAATCTATACATTGTGTTTGGTTCGAGTAAGAAGCCTTTTGAATATGGTACATACTTTGATGTAGCCCATATTACTTATGGGCTGTCCAATCTTTGTTGCTTTTAAAAGTCACAGTCATTTCACTAAATTTTTATAAAAACACTAAGGTACTAAATACCTATTCTGTCTGTATTCTGCTGTACAATTATTTGACCAAGAATGGTTTCATCGCATCCTTAGACCATTATTTTCATCAACATTTGCCCATATTATGCGCATTACTTCTAAAAGAACATCCAAAAGAACCGTTTCGTATTTTATGATGATTAGAACACGTGATTACCGCGCCTCCGGTACACCCATCTGTCATCACCGCGATGTGCCCGAAGAACACTTCCGTTGGGCGAGCTATAAAAAATTCTGGCAAAGCCTTAATCCCGGAGCGAACTACTTTGGATATTATCGTTAGTTGATAGATATTTGGTTCATATTTGGTTCGTACATTATTTAATGCGCATACGATATGCGTTTCACAGATTTTTTTGGCACAATATAAAAAGGGAAAAATGTATATACCATTGAACAGATAAACAACTAATGACAATTTATAATCTGTTTTGATTTAAATGTGCTGATGGAAAACAGAACTGTAGTATGTGTCTCAATTTTTGGGAGCGTGTCCGCATTTTCTTGGTTTCAATACACTTTTTTGTACCCACATCCGAAGGAGTGAAGATATTTGTCATTTAACCATTGCTTGACCACCTTAAAGAAATACCCAAGTTTACTAAATGCCTATGCGTGCTAAATTATGCTGAATATAGCGTGATTGAACGAATGATACTGATCTAAAAGTATATGTATGTAGGTTATGTAAGGTAAATGGTATTGAAGATTGCAGAGAGAGCGTATTTATTGCTTTTATCTATTTTTTTCATATTTTATACCGCATTTTAATGCAATGTAATGCAATAGCAGAGTATCAAAAAGTGTGGGAGCAGGAATATATGTGTTAAATTGATCATTTGTAAGGGAATCACAAGATACGAGTTTGCTCCTTTTTATGGAGAGTTGTAACGCAATGTAATGGTCAAAAATCCACATTACTAATTAAACTTAAAGAAAAATTATTGAATTTTTAAAAATCGATCAATTTGTGTGGAAGATGTCGAAGAGGCGCGGCAATGATATCCGTTTTTATTCTGTGATCGTGCTGTGTCAAGTGCAAAACGTAAACCAAATTTAAATAAATTTAGCAATAAACTAATAGAGTGCACAAGGTTAGTATAGCCTACATTATATGATTTACGGGGAACATATATGGTTTCGGGAAATCGGTCAATTTCTGCGTAAAGTGCCAAAATGGTGGAACGACATAATCAAGGTTTTGTTCCTCATGTGGGTAACAAACTTTGATATTTTATTATGCGGCTAACAGACTATACAATGCTGAAACCGAAAACCGATATTTTTCCGAAGCCGTATACCGTTTTTTCGTATTTTCGAGTACCCGGATTTTTTAGGTGGATTAACCATTTTTTCTTTTTTTTTTTTTGCAAATTTCTACTTCTGATACTCGTATGCAAAGAGCTGTGTCTCAATTTGTATAAAATCTCCAACTATCGAAGAACAGTAACTGTAAATAATCATTAAAAATACATGAAACATATATATTTTTACTTTTATACATATACATATATTTTTACAACGTCGGTGCCACGAGGAATTATTTTTTTTTATTTTAAATTTTGTTTATTGTACTTTCAACTAATTGTCATTTAGCTATTTAGAAAAAGAGTTATTAAAATTCATTTCTATTTTCCAAAACAAAACAAAACTTTAAAAGATTTGTACTCACTTAAAAGTTTTCTACTATTTGGGAAACAGAAGTCCTTGTACAAAAACAGGTCTAACAAAATTTGTTTGAAAACCAAAGAGTGTATTCATACTATCAAACTAATATTCAACATCTTTTATGAATCCGAGATATTTTAAAAGCATTGTCAAACATTGATTAATTTTAAATGGTCACGGTTTGAATTGACAATTTTTTCGCAAATAGAATTATATGAATACCGACAACTTAATCAACTCTAATCTAAAAAAGGGCCGGTTTTAGACAGAGTAACAGTTCAATAAAAAAATGATTTCTCTTCATACGAGGGCGGTCTCAAACCTAGCATATCTGACATATAGATGGTGCCAGTAGTTTACAAAAATTATTTTGGTGAAACTTGGCAACCTTTTAAAACATACGAGTATGCTTTATTTTTCAGGGCGCCACGTTGCTTAGTATTTCTATTTGATGGAAATAATTGGTCACCATTATGTAATTCAATATTCCCATTAAAAATCTCTAAGTCCGACCGAGCTGGATTCTACTCTGCTTCTTTCTATACGACTGTAAAATACTGGATAGCAGAGTTTAAATGATGCCGTACGATGTAATGGTATTGACATCGTCGGTTGAAGATGCGTGAGCTAGATGAAATAACAGATATTTAAAAAAGTCCTATACATCGCATGTTAACCGAAGATTTGAAGATGAGAAAGTTGTATGCATGATGTGTCATGAAGCTGTTTGTGTAGGGTATTTGGCGATGTGGATGATACATGAGTCTACCACATCGCATCATAGACAAAGTAACAGTCAAAGTAGTGGACTGGAATGGGAGAATCGTGTCCAAAAAAAGGGTCTGTTTTTGGGATGTGCATGGGATTCTTTTTATTGATTATCTTCAGAATTGATGGTTTTTCAACGTTGATGGTTTTTCAACGGCGAATATTATGTTAATTTATTGAAGCGTTTAGGTAATGAAATTGTGGAAAAAAGATCGCATTTGGTGAAAAAGAAAGTGTTGTTTCATAAAAACAAAACTCTAATTCACAAATCCACTATTGCGGTGGCCAAAGTTAATGAGTTTAATTAGTTTTGGGACCGTCCTCGTAGTGTACGGATGAATATACATCAATTTAGTTCTGAGGTTAAGTAAATATTTCTAAATTGACAAGTATACAAATTTCAGTCAGGTAAAAACACCTACAAATGCGTTCACCCAACATTATTTTATTTTTATGCAAAAGTGTAGGATCTGCCAGAATGTATCATGATTAGCTAGATGCTTCAGCAAATAATCTGCCATTTTAATTCGCAGAATTAAGATTGCTAAATTCATGATGCGTTAATTACGATAAATTTGCATGGGAGGTATCAGCTTTCCGTTTCCAAAACTTACTTCACCAAACGCATAGCCTGTCTCAAATTTTATTAAATTCAATACAACCACTGACAGAAAAGACACGAAGCTAAAAATATATGGGCAATTTGTGGGAGGTACCGGGAGGGGTGTGCCAAAGCATTCCGTTTGACAACTGCTAGAAATATATGTAGCTAAGGATATGAGCTAAATCGGTTATTTCTGTGAGAGGTACAAGAAGGGGGGCGTTTACTTGGTCAATTACAGAGAAGAAATCTAATTTCGAAATATCGGCCAATTTGTTTTGAAAATACTAGAAGGGTTATAAGTATCAAGGGTATTTAAAGATCTTATTCATTGTAAACCCTAACTTTACCTAATGCTCAGCGTGTACCAAATTTGATTAAATTTAGCGCGATAATGTTAGAGATACGAATCCAAGTATGTAAGGGCTTAATCGGCTATCTGTATGTCAAGTACCAAAACCCGAATGGTTAATCGGCCGATTTTTTCAATTTCTACGAAATAAAAACAAATGAATAAAAATTTAAGTTACTCCAGTCTGCAAACGTGGAGTAACTTTATAGCTTATTTACAATTGCAAATCTTCAATCTGTGCAAAATGTTAGGCTGTGCCAAGTTTTGACAAGTTTTAATAAATAGCTGCGATCGCTATCGTGTCCTGGAACCAGCCAGCCAGACGGACACAACTCAATTGACTTAAAAAGTCGACAAACACTTAGTTACAAGATACTTGGTGCTTTATACGCTTCCTTCCACGTGTTAAATTTCGACAAATTTTTCACACTACTGGTGCATGTTCTACAAAATATCCTAATACGTATTTAGTACAAATTTTAAGTAAACTAAATTTAAAAGCTTTGTAATATCAACAATTTGTGAATTCCCATGGGAACATGAGAAAGGAATGTGTAGATATTTTCGAAAAATGACAAGGAAATTTGCGTTAAAACCTGTCATATCGGTTTGTTGAAATGTATAGGCTTCCAAATATATGTGCCGCTATTTCAAAAAAGAAAGTCAGGAAATTCATTATAAATTCAAGATATTCAATAAATTTGTTTAACAATCTCATAAGACAAAAATTATAAATGAAATGAATAGTCAGAAACATCAATGTAGTCTTTGAACATTTTGTAGATCAGATCAAATTCCAATTTACAAATATGGGAATTGTAAAATTTTATCATCCCATCTCAAATAAGACTGAGATGTGATGATTTAAATTGTTTGATTATTTTAAACATTTAGTAATTTTTTCACACAAATATCTATTTATGTTTACCTTTAGACTTTTATATCTTATGGATTTCTTTTTTGAGAATTTAGCAAAAGTTTTTCGCATTTTGGAAATTTTTTATTTTTTTTTTTTTTTTTTTTTCATTGCCTTTCTGCCGATTTCTGACAAACACCGCTTAGTTTGGCATACTACTACAACACGAAACTATGGTCATATTTTTATATCCTTCACCCTAGGAAGAGGTTTGCCAATTAGATACGCATTCGCCGTTTAACGGCAAGAGAAATGGAGAATGCAAAAAATAGTATTTTTACTACAAAAATGAACCAAGTCGATAAATTGAATAAGATATTTGCTCGTATTTACGAAACCTACCTGAAGACTAGTTAAAACATCTGATTTTAATAAAGTTGAAGAAAAGTGTTTTGCGTTTATTTTCTACACTTTAGAGCATTATGTTTGGTGGCTATACAGATTTCTAATCGACCGAACTTTTATGGGAATTTTTTAGTATGTAGAAAATTAAAAAGGAAATTAACAATAATTATAAGCTTGTGTTAGCTTCGATAAACCGTTTATAACTACTGGATATACATTTTTATAAATGGGCAAATTATATAAATGATGGCAGTATTTTGTGGGATGTGATTTTCTAGTCTCAGTGTTAAAAAATGCGTACTGCAACAGAAATCATACTAAAAAGTTGCAAGGAAATGTTCCAACTTGTGGAATACTCACGCAATTTTTGACAAGGGTTTTTTGTTAACGCAGAAACAATTTTCATTCCCATGTACCCTTTTGGGACTTAACGAATGACCATAAATTTACAATTGGACACCTTGGTTGTCGGTTTGTCCTTATAGTCTGTCCATCTGTCATTTACAGAGGCATCTTCGCCTTTTTATTTCCATTATTTGCAACTTTGTCAATTGATCCCTTTTCCATTATATGCTGCTGGATTTGCTTCATTTTTTTTTTTTTTTTTGTTCAATGTGCACATGTACAAAGTTTCATATAAATGATAGTTTTATTGTGATTTCAAGTGCAGCTACTTCATTGCAGTCAGGGGGGAAAAATACCACCATGACCACAATGGAAAATCCAATAAAAAGTGGACACGTGCAAAGTTAGACAGGTATACTAGGACACTGACGCGATGATTTGGTTGGCCACGACAGACGTATCTAAAAGAGATTTGCTAGAAATGTTTGTAGGTAAAGGGGGCTCTGTAACTGCCGCCTTTGGATTATTTGTTGAAAAAAATTTTATGTGAGTCAGTCTGTTTAATTAGCAAAGGTACGACATTACGAAACACTTACCATAAAGCTTTAATCCATCCAATTCTTTCTAACAAAACTTTACCTCGTTAGACCTCCATATGCCATGGTATGTATCAAAAAGCGCTCCCTTATGATAATTCTCGGTGGAATCTGAACTAAAGTACCCCTGCACAATAGAGATTACTTTCAAGGGACTACATAGATTCTTATAGCGGCAGCTGAAACTATTTAATAGTTAATTAAAGTTTTTTATGTAAAGTTTGAACAAAACGAATGAATCCGTCTGGGTCCAGATCAACATACCAAATCCACGAGCATTGTGAAAAATTTCGTAAATAGCAACTGAAATCGGAGCTGAAACGACATATCGTTAGACATTTTACGCTTCAGTGCTGCAAATATTTAATTTAAAATAATTAACATGACGGATAAAAGATATTGACATGCGACTATTCTGCGAATGAACGGGGATACAAACTTCACGTAGGAATATGAAATTACGCTCATATTTTCTTATCCCCACAGTAGGGTGGACACAACAAATTTGCCCATCGACTTACAACAACTAGTGACTACAGTTAGTCAAGTAATAATCATTTTGCACTCCGTACAATATACAAGGTGTGTTCAAAAAAAAAGGTGAATTTTCAAATTCCGCGGGCTACGTACATTCGACTTTCGATTATTATTTTTTTATGTTGGTATACTCATCTCAAAAATATGTTGACGGTTTTATCCATATAGCATGTTTAGTTTGTTTGTGAGAGGTATAAATAAGGCAAGTGTTTTGCGTGTTCGGGGATTTTCTGCTATCGAAGAAATTGCGTCAAATTTTGTGTAAAAAATAGAATTATGTGCTCAAAAACACTTCAAATGTTGACAGTGGCGTACGGTGAGAATACTCTGAGTCAAAAAAAAAAAAAAAAGATGTTGACAAGTGTTACAAGCTTTTTGCAGAAAGTCGAGAAGAAGTGAATGACGACGCTCGCTCTGGACGCCTCAGCAGAAGAAAATTGTTGTGGAGAATCGTCGACTCACAATTAGAGAAGTTGCTGAGGATGTCGTCATATCGGTTGGCCCATGCAATCTTTTCGGAAATTTTGTGAATGAAGCGTGTGACAACGAAGTTCCTTTCAAAATTGCTGAATTTTGACCAAAAACAACGTCGCATGAACATCGCTCAGGAATTGTTGAATGACGTTAACGATGATTCAGATTTAATTGAAAGGGTCATAACTGGTGACGAACCATGGGTATATAGTTATGACATCGAAACCAAAGCCCAATCGTCCCAATGGAAGAGTCCCGGAGAGCCAAGGCCAAAAAAAGTACGTCAGGTTCGATCAAATGCCAAGATTTTACTCACTATTTTCTTCGATTACCGCGACATAGTGCATCAGGAGTTCTTACCGCAAGGTGGTAAGGTAAATAAGGAGTATTACCTTGAAGTTATGCGCCGTTTGTGAAAGATTATTTAACCAAAAACAACGCCGTGCCTCAGCCACCGTATTCATCAGATTTGGTCTCCTGCAACTTTTTCCTGTTCCCAAGATTGAAGAGACCCATGAAAGGACGGCGTTTTACGAGATTGAGGAGATAAAAACCGAATTGGCGAACACGCAAAACACTTGTCTTATTTAAGCCTCTCACAAAAAAACTAAACAGTCTATATATACATATCTTCGAGACGAGGGTACCTACATAAAAATAAAATAATTGAAAGTCGAATGCACGTAGCCCGCGAAATTTGAAAACTCACCTTATTTTTTGAACTCACCTCGTACATGTTATGACCGTGACAAACCGAAAGAATGCCCCTCCACATAGTCCACTGGAGGCCCAATAGATTAAGTTTAGGATTTAAACTGCACGTGTCGGGATTTGGACACTTCGAGTAGTCGAGTAATATAGTAACAGATTCTCAAACTGATGTTCGGAATCGTCATTAAAGAGAAGGCCATTTTTTAAGAGTAAAAATATGGAATGTGAGTTAGCACTGAATGTGGATTTTTCTCCCATATCCATCGGATGAAATGGAATTAGTTTCGTTTATAACGATAAAAGTATTCTGCAATATTTCTTGGCTTTACATACACAAAACCAGTACAGAAATTTCAGTCAAGTGAATGGATTTACGTATATCTTCTTCCGGTCCACTTTACAACGGATTATTCGCGTTGATTTGCATTTGTTCCCGTACAAAATTCAATTGACGCAAAGATTGTTGCCTGCGGACAAGCCTCGTCGATTGGAATGGGCCCAACGAGTCATCGAAATGGCCGATGATGACGAGCAATTTTGGAACAAAATTATCATGTCCGATGAAGCCCATTTCACATTGAATGGGACCGTAAATAAGCAAAATTGCCGTATTTACGCCACTGAAAATCCTCAGGAGATTCAAGAATTGCCTCTTCATGACGAAAAAGTCACAGTTTGGTGCGGCGTTAGTGCGAAAACGGTCATTGGGCCGTTTTTCTTCCAAAACGAAAATGGCCATGCTGTTACCATCAACCAGGAGCGTTATCGCGACATGATGACCAATTTTGTGATGCCAATTATTCGTCGAAAGCGTATGAGGCAGTTCTGGTTTCAACAAGACGGCGCTCCACGGCACACAAGTCGCATAACAATCGATTTTCTGAAGAATTTGTTTCCGGGCCGTTTGATGTCGAAAAGTGGTGATTTGGACTGGCCACCGCGTTCGCCCGATTTGACGCCCGCTGACTTCTTCTTGTGGGGACATTTGAAGTCAAAGGTTTACGTTAACAAGCCAAGGACCGTAGAAGAGCTCAAGGACAACATTCGTGAAGAAATAGCCGCTTTTCCGGCCGAAATGTTGGCGAAAACGATGGAAAATGCTGCAAAAAGGGCACAATACGCCATCAACGCCAGAGGCGGCCATTTGAGAGATATCATATTCAAAAATTGATGTAAACAAATCTACTTGGAACAAATTAAATGAATAATATTGCCAACCGCCAAATTTTTATTTTTTTCTTTGATTTTTTTTTTTTAAAACATGGGTCCGTCGAATATGGGCAACCCTTTAATCCACCCCTGTGACAGGATATATAAAAAGTTAATCGATGAATTGCATTATCAATGACAATCTTTGTCATCGACAAATAGACTTGTGTTGATATTTTATTAATTAGTTGTCTTTAGTGATAACACAAACTAATACCAGTACGCAATCCTTAGTGATTTTAATGTTATTGTCCACATACGATTGAACGTCCAATGGACAGGAGAAGTCATGCGGGGTATTTCAATGCTTTTCAATCAGGAAAATCATCGATAAATTTGTGCTATTGTACAACATTTTCAGTTTTGAGAATTTTGTCTTAATCCGTTTCATCTTTGTAGATTTGTCGCTTCAAGATTTTTCTGCACTCTCTATTTTGGGACAGGACTAAATAGCATCTTTATTTGAGATAACTACCGCAAAGAGAAAATATTTTGAAAGGAGTTACAGTAGAGGATAAGTAACGCTACAAGTAATTGTTTCTATTACTTCATATTGCGCTTGAAGTACTTCAAGTATTTTAGTGGTACTTGATTCGGGCAGTTTCATGAACTTTGAGCTAAGTTTTCAGTAGAAATTTATTAAAAAGAGATTCATTTTTTTAAGTCCATGTCTTAGGGGAAAATTCAGCTGAACCCATGTAAGAGCTCGTCTCTATCAGTCATGACTTCTGAAAGATCGGTTAATCCAGAAAAAACGGCTTCGACGTACACAAAATTTTGCAATCATGTGAATCGTCGTTAGGATGGTCACTATGATAAAACCTGTGATATCGCGTATCATTAGGCTAATAAGGTTTTTTCGATACGATGTTGGCATTGAACTCGTACTTAAACAGTCCTCATATCCGTCTTTGAAACCAATACAATCCTGGATACAAAAGAAGTCTTCATTATCAAGATTACAATTATTTCCGTTGCTTCTAAAGGTAGAAAAATTTTTATTTCAACATTGGTTTATTTATATTGCACATAAAATCCACAAGTTCACACCTTGTACAAAGCTTCATTAAATAAACATCCTGTATAAGTTTCGCATGACTATCGTACATAAAAATAAAGACACTATAACTTCTTCTATCACCCAAATAACAGCTATTTCGATTGTTTTTAAAAAGATGGTTCTGAACAAGGGTTCACCGAAAAAATACCACTTAAACAATTAAAATTTGTTTAACATCATCCCGCATATTTCAGCTTTCATACCCGCTTTCCAGGAGGATCCGTGTAAAGCACCGCATATTTTTATTTAGCAGAAAGCCCATTTTACGACTTTGGACATATTGGACATATAATAGTCCATATATAACGGCGTACATGGGCTTTTCAAATTAAAGTTATGCAAATTTAAATTAAATTTTTAAGTTTATTTTTACTTCATTGTCTACTGCCTGTTATTTCGAATACTTGCTGTAATACCCTCTTGAGGTAGTGAAAGTTTTGAGATTACTAATCTTCTATATTTTATTAGAATGTTGTTAATAAATTTGGCTATAAATATTACGTTTACAAGAATTTCTACTTTTTTACCTTACTACTTTTTTTCGCAGAGTAATCTGTTGTTGGATGACATATACTCGTGACAGAAATATCGCTTTTCGCTGTAAGTATATTTATGCAAAAAATAGATAGCATTTGGGGTGTACTTTATGGTTCCGAATTAACCTCATTTCCCTCATACGTATTCAGAACATTTGACATCCTTTCCCAGTTATATGATTTTTGGTATTATACGCACTCAGTATTCACCAGTCACCAAATTATCTTTGTGATAATTTTATTCCAAAAAGGAGTGACGCCAAATGTCAATGTATTTATATGGAAACAAGAAATAAAAACTTACGGTTACCTCTAATATTCCATTTAGGCATTGTATGATTACAGGTCAGGACTCAATCAAATTAAATGCTTACAAAAAATAACACACATGTTTCGAGCTCGCTGTATTGGAAATTAATCGAATTTAACGTTGAGACTGTAATTTAATCTTGGGGTACACAGTAGTTTTAAAAACTATTTATTCGGGTTTTCTATTGTCATCTGCGCTCCATGCAACAATATTAAAAATTACCTGCAATTTGGTCTAACTATGCCGCACAATACATGACATGATCCGTACATCCGCACAAGGATCCATACATATATATAATACAAAAATACAGACATATTTTCAAGCATAAACAGCACTAATTTTAACATAATGTGAACTCTTTTGTCGCCGAACAATTTTACGTTTAAGCTCTCCATAATGATTGTAGTAGGTAGAAGGCAATCAATTCCATAAACTCCAGTAGTTGTTGCAATATGTACAGATACATCTACTGTGTAGTATAGGCTAAATCTCAACAGCGAATATGAGGTCCAGGAAGGCCTTTAAAAAGGCCTATCGGACCCCACTCAGCCTCTCCTTATCAGTTGATTTTACGATGTCCATAAGCCCATGTCAAGTTTGGGTTTTCGTATTGAAATGAGAAGTAAATTTCACATGAAATGAGTGCAATTACCCAGTCTAAAAAGCAATGAAGTAACACAGTCAGTTGTATTATTAAAAAAACCTCCATACACATGGATGTGGCAAAAGACCGATTTTGGAAACCGGTTTCTTAAGCCCACAAATCATTTTTGCAAATTGTTGTTTTGGAAATCAAGTAACCTGACAGGTAATACTTGTTTGAATAAGCTTCATAATACAAGGTAGGCAAATGATAGATAACTGCTTATCGATCGCGCAGTACTATCGCATGTTTAATATTTCAATACCAGCATCAGTATCATATTTATAGGTTAGTAAGCAGTGCGGCAGCATTATGCGGCATTGAGCAGTGCGGCAACAAAATTAGAAATGACGTAAAACTGTGCTTATTCAGTGTAATAATTAGCTCATTTCAGTATTAAATCATTGCAGGACCCATCAAATATCAGTATACGAGTATTATCAGTGTTAGGATTAGTGGATAAAAGTTGTACTTGAATTGTATGAAGCAGAAGAATGACGATTTTCTAAAATTTAAAGAAGTGAAGTTGTCAAACAAAGCAAGAACAAATTCATTTGCATTTCATGAATGTGAAATGGTTAACTTGCTACGATTAGTGAACTTACACGCTATCCAGTTTTAGACTCACTCAAGTAAATCTACAACTTAACGACAATTCCGAACGTCACAATTTGAAAAGCATTTACCAGACGTGTCATTTATTCGACTATTCGAAGTGTTTGTCAGGGATTGCACCCGGAAACATGCGGGTGATAATCGCGTGTGTTAACCAAACCTGATTCTTGAGAAACGTATAGTGGTTGATGACGCTATTTATGAAACCGCAAAGTTATTGCTCCCTCGGTTGTAGACCCATGTATTTTACCAAAATGATCCATTGAAACATCAAAACTAGTTGTAAAACTCGAAAACAATTAAGAATTTACTTTCAAAGTTTGTTTCCGATGTAACTCCCAAGTCGCAGTACATAGACTGTGAAAAATATTTCATTCTTTTCAATTTATATACCAATTGACGCACGAATGACACTGAAACTGGCCGTTCAGATACAAAGTGGAGTTTGTCGCCAAAATGGTCAAATAAATAAGATTGCACTAAGTAAACTAAAAAAAAAAAACAATAATTTAATAAGCATTTTAATAATTTCACTGAATGCAAGAAATTTAAAAATTATTTGTAGAGTTACATAAACTCAAAAGTATTGAACACACAAGATATATTAATCACATATTAACAATAGCACATTACGGAACACAATTTTCTATGTACTTGAAATAAGTCAACAAGTAAAAAATTAAATTATTGCATAGCAACAGCTGTCATAAAACAAACCACCTATTGGTTATTGTAGGTTAAGTTAATCATGCTAAAAATCTTTTAATTATTAGACACACGTTGCGCATCGTAATCTACGTTCTTTCCAACTTTGATTCAAACTTTTTTAAATTTAGTATGACATCACATGGGTGAATAAAGATATATCGGGATATTTACAAATGTACATACAAGAAAACAATTATTTTAATCTATTAGATAATCTCCCTCTTTTTTAGTAACTTCCTCCCACCTTTCTTTGAAATTGTTTAATTCCTCCCCCATAAAACTCGCGTGTTTTTTCTGAAAAAGATCGTTCAATTAGATTTTTCACTTCCTCGTCGCTATGGAAATTCAAATGCTTCAAGTGGTCACTCAGACTGCGAAATAGGTGATAGTCGGACGGGGCGATATCTGGAGAGTACGGTGGGTGAGGTAAAACTTCCCACTCAACCTCGGTGAGAGAGTAAGGTACCCACACATCGAAGTTGGTCTTTGCGTTGATAGCGTTTGAAGAAACTCTACGTCATGAGAAGTGACATCTGGTGAACTAACGAAGTAACTCAGCGAACTTTCCGAACAACCCAACAGCCGGAAGAAAGCGTTTAAATTGCAAGTTATCTTTTGAATAAGTGTGTTTCTAAACTTTCAAAGGCAATTGAGCGATGTCGGCCTGTCTGGCTGGTTTGTAGGTACGACAACTCTCGTAAATCTTTGTGATGACTTGCCTGATCATAGACGGGGACGGGTTATATACCACAAACTGAATTGATCGATTTACAACATCAACCTAAATTTTTGTAGGTTATTGACCTATGCCCATTCTGTTATCTCCCAGAAAAACTATCTAATTTATATTCTTAGGCGTATATATTTTATTCAGTAAGCATATTTATATTTGAACCATAATAAACCTTTACAAATCTTGGGTCTGAGAAGGACTACATTGATGTCACGAGCCTACTAATATTTCCCACTTAAATTCAACGGTTTTTTTCTGCAGCTTCTATCTAATGAACTGCAATAATCAAAGATTTGTGTTCATGGTATTGATGTATAATATAAGTTAGAATCTGAAAAATTCGAACGACTACCCATAACCCTTTTAGTATCTCCCACACAAATGACTAATTTAGCTCATGTAATCTTAGGCTAATGTCTTTAATTATGTTGCTTTAAATTTAGCAGAATTTAATACGCGGTAAAGAGTGGCTAAAGTTGCCGATTTCCCGAAATTTAACTTATTCAACTTGTGTTGAAAGTAATCAATCAGGTAATTGTCCCATCAAGTACTAAGTAATATTATCACATTCCATATGGACTTCCCATACAAATTGACCGATGATAAATATATTATCTGTAATCAATAGTTGCCAGGTTGTAATTATATCCCATTGCGCTGATACATAATGCTCAGTAAAATTTTAAAATAACTGAACTTATAAACATTACTTTCCACAATAATTATTTAATTTAATCCATACATCACTAGAGGGTGCTCTATTATTTCTAGGCGGAAGGCTCTAATGGGTTGTAATTTCGCTTCTTTTATTATGCGACATTCGGAGTAGTATTTAATCAGTTCATATTAAAATTCATCTGACTGAAATTTATGCGCTGGGATTTGAAATATTTTCGTCAAAGCAATAATTGGTAATGCGAAAAATATTTCTGAAGCGTAAAGATGGATTTATAATGTTATCAAATCGATGACGTAATTTTGCCAAAATATTGAAAGGGGGAGACATATTTCCAGCGGACATGTATCGAATACATATCGAACATATCGAACTGATATGTAATTTATGGTTACATGACATATAAGTAATATAAAATCACATTTCTAAGTTAAATTATTATCAACTGAGACTTCTGAACATCATTCATCAAATTTCATCAAACATACTCGTACTATTTAAAATTCTTAGTATTGTCAAAATCAAAAAGTAAAAATATTTTACCGGATTCAACACTTGTATCTGAAAGTGGCTTGAGCAGCTATCAGTAAAGAAAAAAGCATCCACAAAATTAATGTGAACTTGTTGTAGATAAAAAAAAAATAAAAAAATAAAAAATAAAATGTGCACATAATGTTAACATTTTAAAAATTAGTTCCACCATTCTAATTTAGGGTAATTTGAATGGGAGGTACGAGTACCAGAACTAAAGTGGTTATTCAAATTTTGCCATTGCATTGCAATGCAATGCGTTTAACAAAAATCTGTGTAACTGCAGCCTACAAATAGAGCATCAAAAACAAACACTAATGACATATGGGAGAGCTGCTAACGGTAATAGAGCTACACTTATTCTACTTTTAGACTCACTCAAGGGAACCTACACTAGACTTGTCAATTACCTAAGTACTCGAAGTGTTTCCCGCTCAAATAATGGCAGGTGCGAACGATAGTCGCTTGCGCCAACCGAGAAAAAAATGTAATATCCATAAATCGTATGTGCCACACATACCAGAAAGGGTGTGCTGACACCCTCTATTTTCATTCAGTGAACTTATTTCACTAAACGTATCATGGTGTAAAAAAACACACTACCTTAATGACTTTTTGCAGACTATTATATCCAAAAGCTGGGACATAACCGATGCATTTGACAAAAAATGGTCCCGGAAATCGAAGAATCACAATTTCTCACTTCCTTTCTAGCAATAGAAACAATTAGTAATGAGTGCAACTAATGTAGTTCCATGTAAATCGACTTCATTTATTGAGACTCAAACAAATAGTTTAGAATTTTCGGCACCGCTTAGCAAACTGAAAGCCAAGACTCCTGGTTTAAACCACATATCTTCCCCAATGATTAAAAATCTTTCTAACTTTACTTTTCACTTTTCAATAATACCCTCATGTCGTTTGTACCGCAGATTTATAAGAATAGCGTTGTAATACCGACCCATATCTCTGAATGCGTATGCATATCCAAAGTTCTCGACAGAAGATTTGCGAGCCGTTGTCGCCACAAAAAAATCTAATACACAAGCAGCAGTTAGGATTTAGAAAAGGTGGATGAATATATGACTCTTTAATTTATTTGCACCAAGCAACAATGTTAAGATTTATTTGACTAATAGGATGTGCTAACACATCTTACTCCAGTATTTAACGTCTTCAAAGAAGCAAAAACTGGACATGGTAAAGCTAATAGAAGATATCTCCTCATGGTGCCAACACTCAGGAGCTCAGCTTTCTTTAAACAAGCGCTAACATCTGCATATCTGCAGAAAAAAAATTGCAGCTCCCAAATTTTTTGTGAAAATTCATCCATGAAAAGAGTTATTACTATGAAAATCTTAAGAATAACGCTCAACGCCCGACGTCGTTGGAATTTCCACATAGACAGTATTTTGCCTGCATTCAGCAGAAGACTGAATATTACAAAATGCCTGTCGTGCAATAAATTCAATTACGATTAGGTTCTAATGCTGTACGGAAAAGCTCCTGAATCTCTCATAAATAAAATAAATGTAAGTAAATAAATTCTACTATTATGTTAGCTCTGGATGCATTTATATGTAGAATAACATTAATTAATAACATGATGTGCGAAAGCAACATAACATCCATCAGAACATCAAAGGACTTTCTTACGAGTAAATAGTACAGAAGTATTATGTTCGATAACAACCCACCTCTTTCTAAAGCATCGAAGGCTGTAAAAAAATCTACTAAAAATCAACTATATCAACTATATTAAATAATATGGTGAACTATTACAAAGTCTTCGATTTTCCAATCAATTCGAAAATGAATAAAGTGAACAATTTTCCTCCAATGGTATTAGTTTGAATACCAGGCAGTGTTCAATCTGAGGGAAATAAATTTGCAAATAGAGATACGAAGAACGTTATAAACTCCCCCAATTTGAATTAAATTAACATTAAAAAGTATCTTAAATTAAAAAAAGACATAACATGGAATCAAAGTGTAACTGGTATCGGAAAATGAATCAGAACAAAACTATTATCATTACAGTTTCTAATAACATTCAAAGTAGTCCCTCACTAGGAGAGACCAAAATTAAAATTAAGTCACACAAAAGTTACTCATAATCACATCAAAGCTTAGACAATCAGTGTACTTATTGTAACAGCAGCATCAATAATTTAGAACACATTTAAATTATTTGCACTTTCTTTCAAAGACAGCGGCTTAGAATATTCTGTAATAACGATATAACCAAATATTAAATAATCTTACAACCCATAATATTCTTATCATATCTAAAATCGTATAATTTGTATAACCTAATTTAAACCAAATATATAATATACATTCATATATATTTATCTTTTTATAATTTTATATAAATATATATATATATATTATAATTTTGGCGAGCTTAAAACCCGCGTTGTCACAGCTCTTTCCTAAACACCATTTCGCTGCTTAATTTTAAGATGATACAAAGTAAATAAATAAATAAAAAGCTAGACTTCTGCAGAATGCTAATTAAAAGTTATAGAGGAAAGATTGTATTTCAGAAAATCGTCTAATTTTTACGGCAGATATCAGAAGGTTAGTAATATTGCAGTCCACATCCCTTCTCAAACCAAACTTTGCCAAACGCTTAACATGTACTAAATTAGATTAGGTATGAACGCAAGAATATTCGGGTTAATCGGTCATTTGTGTATGAGGTACCAAAAGTGTCGTGGCTTATCGGTCAATCTTTTCAATTTTTGCCAGGCTAAAAAACGGATTAAAAAAATCAACAAGAAAAGGTCGATGTGTGTAGAAGGCACCCGAAGATTTTGGTCGATATAGCCGATATACAGTCTCCGCCTACAATATTTCAAAATATGTCAAGTTCTAAGAAATTTCATGGAAATTTACATGGAGTCCAAAACCGGTGTCGTGAGACAGGTTCTTCTGAACCAGCCGAGCCGGTTCTGTCAAGTATGACAGGAACGACTAGACCAGTCCTCTTTGTGAAACGATTTTTCATTTTTTGATTCGTCAATTCGTCGTGGACAAATGCGTTAAGTTGTAGAGAGTGTTTGTGCGTATGTATTAGCAGTAACGCGTATACCGTTACTACGTTTTTTGGAAAACAATTTAATTAAAACAGAAATATAAGTGCCCGTAAATATTATTGTAGTTGATTTGACTTGTGAGTCTTCTCACATAAAATAATTTCAGTAGCTCGTGGGGAAGCGCCTTTACGTATGTTAGTATTGGTCATTTTTAAATATCGTTCACATACAAAAATTTTCAAAACATAACAAAACATATTTAGTGATTTTACTTAGAACCACAACCGGTCCAAATAACAGGTTCTAGTAGGAAACGGACCCGGAAGAACCGGTTTTTTGACATATTCATTTCCCATTTAAAAATGTTTTGAGATATTTTGTTGAAGGGATAGTCGATTCAGTAATCGGTCCCAGCATGATGTGTCTCGGATTCCGCGATAAGTCCATTTACAGCTCTATTTGTAACTGAATCGATACTGTTGGATCGTTTAGTTCGCATCATAGGAAAACAACAACTATATTAACTTTTTGGAATTTTGATATTTATTGTCTCCATTGTTCAAGAATAGGTGCTTTTCAATTTATAAAATTTTTATAGTTTTGAATATTTGGAAATTATAAAATTCATAAAATAATTTTTTTTACATTCCTAAGTACAGGTTGTCCGTCGGGAAGGTATACTACTTTGTTCTGCCGCCATTTTGGAAAACAGTTCAGTTCGTGAAGTAGAGACGTTGGAAAATTATTATGGAAAAATATTCGACGTGTTTTAATGGTTAAAACATTTTATCCAAATCAATCATCGAAACAACGTGCCAACAAGACGCATTATTTATAGTGTAGTGAATGATTTCGAAGAAAGAGGGTCTGTAGCCGATAGGGCCGAGCATGGGCCACAACGTACTGAAAGATCGGCTAAAAACATTACTGCTGCTCAAGAAAGTGTTCAAAACAATCCATCAACCTCAATTCTCAGGAGCTTGGTCTTCAAAGAAGAACTTTGGCCACAATTTTGCACAAGGATTTGGATTTGTTTCCATTTCAGATTCAGTTGACGCAAGAGCTTCTTCCACAGGACCATTTGCGCTGCCGTACATATGCCAACAGGATGTTACATCTCGCCCACGACAACCCTGATTTTCATGAAAAAATCATAATGAGTGACGAGGCACATTTTCATTTGAATGGATATGTGAATAAACAGAATAGTCGGTTTTGGGCCAGGGAAAACTTTCAAATTATACGTCAGTCACCTTTGCATCCATTGAAAGTGACAGTCTGGTGCGCAATTTGGTCAGCAGGAATCATTGGAACGGCAACTGTCAATGAGGAGCGATTGATTGAAAACTTTTTAACGCCACAACTGCATGCTTTGGGCTTGATTAACATGTAGTATCAACAAGACAGTGCCACATCGCATACAGCCAGGATTACAATGAAATTACTGGGAGACCTCTTTCCACAACAACTTATTTCAAGAAATGGTGATGTTGATTGGCCTTCACGGTCGCCTGATTTGACTGATCCGGACTTCTTTTTGTTGTGATATCTAAAAAGCAAGGTTTATGCCAACAAACCAGAAACGCTTGAGCAACTCAAACATAATATTCGTGACGAAATTAATGAAATACCGCGTAAAATGTGTGAGATTGTAATGAAAAATGTGCTCAAAATGGCTCGCATTTGTGCGGCTAACAGAGGCGGACATTTATCTGATATTGTATTCCATACATAATTGCCGACATTAAATAAAACATTTATCAATATAAGATCCATTTTCTTTCATTTAATCAAAAATTATAAACAAACAAAGTAGTATACATTCCCGGAGGACACCCTGTATATTGCAAATTACATTTAGTCCCATTTTCCTCAGTTTAGAATTGTAAAAAAAAATTTTTGACGCATGCATTCTTTATGGACTGCTAGTAGTAGAGGAAGTTCAAGGCTTTGAATTTAAAATATTTAAAATTGTTTTTATGTTGGATATGACGACTACAATGATTACCAGAATTATAAAATGGCTAATATTTACATTATTTGAATATATTTGTTCCAAATATGTCTGTTTTTGCTAGCATACTTTTTCAAACTTTCTATTTTGACAATTACGTCTGGCGAATCTAGTTTATATGTTGAGACAGCTCTGGAAAACATCGTACATTAATGCTTTTATCTACGTTCGGGTAACATTTTGGCTATTTGGAATTCATTTTTCATTAGTATCAGTTTGTCCACTCCACAGCGAATGTGGAAAGCGATGTTTATGCCATTGAACGCGTCTTTGTGGTTAAGGTGATATTGGTGACATTTTATTTCCGCTATTTTTTATTTTAGCTATTTGCGTGAAATAGCTTTCTTACCATTTAGCGAATTTTGGAGATACAAAACATGCTATTTCGCCGTTTAGACGTTAGGTTTCCGAATTGTAGTCATATCTTTGTATTTTGTTTACATTTTTTAAACAGTTGATCAAAAAATTTAATTATTTTTGCGACTCGATGCTTCCTTTCTGGAGTAATGTGATTTGAAACAGAAATAATACATGCGTGCAAAGATTTCAACCCGTACGACACAGCATTTAGCAAATTTCAATAAGATGAGTGTTGTGCTAAGCTGCTCCACATACATATGGCAGTTAGATGAAAATTCGTTATTTTCTCGATGCCTAATCGGCGTTACCTCCGAATATCATGCCAAACAAGTACTAACACCATAACATGGCACGAATTAACAATCAATCGATGTGGCATATGAAATATTGTCAGGCAAGCGTATTCCTACAGGACTTTTAAGCATATCACGTAGGCCTTCTAAAAGGCCTTTCAAACCCTTTTTCTTCCCACAAGGTACTACACATCCTAGTCTCCTCCGCTGGAATACTGAAAGTATGTTTGTGAGAGTGCTTAGTTGTAACACAAATCTTGGCGCACTACGCTTAATAAGAATAATCATGGTAATAATCATTATTGAGCAATAATCGATGAATGTGCTCCATACGTATAGATAGTATGTATAATATCCAGCCGTCTCTCTTGACACCCTCTGACTGTAAGATACGTTGGTATGCAATCTGTAATCGATAATGGCAAATACTCAAATAAAACATCTATTGTTCAGGCATAAGGTAAAACTGGAACTAATGCAAAATGCTCAGAGATACCAGCAAACGATCGGATGATGAGAATGTATGACCTCCTTCCCTCCAATAGTATTAACAGAAGCTGAGCGAAGTACAGCGTGTGCAGGCTTCGTGGCTAAAACAAAATTAAGTGACCATTAAAATGCCATAAACTCTGTTATGTCGCATACGATGTTAATACTCAATACTGTTCCTGTTCAAGGAAAACCCAGCAAAATATTTTGGTTAAAAATTAACATTGGTAACATTGGACAAATTTTGTACTGCATTATATAAGGTATTTATTAATTTCAATGAGTTTGTTCGTATTTCCACTTATTGCCTCATTGAAACGGAACCAACTGTTTAATAACGACTGCGAATGCACTACATCAGATGCTTTTACTAAACGTGTCGACTGCTTAATTACACGATGTATCGGAGATCGAATACATAATCTCGTGCATGATTTTAGCAAACATTTGTTGAATCATATTTCTTTGATTCATCTGAATTTTTCTCTACTTTACCTAGCAGTGATAAATTTTAGGAGAAAATACCGGTTTCTTAACAATTTTTAGAATAATGTGCAGTCAAGAAAAACAGGGAAACATCGATAAATCGTATTATTTTGATTTATATGTATATTTGAACATAAACTGTAGTAAAAATTAAATTCAATATATCTGCATTAAATAAACCTTTTTTAGCATTGCCAAAATGATCCTGTTTGCATCAAATAGGCACAGATTTGTTCGATAACTTGTTGCCATTTTTAAAGTAATTATCTCATAGAAAGCTTTATCACTTTTGTCAATAAAACTAGAACGACCGATTTTAGCAAGCTTGTCTTGAGACGAATTTTTTCACCAACAAAATTGCCAGACAGTCAAACAGACGCCATGGATAGGAACAAGTGGTAATCACTTAGTGCCAGGTTCGAAATATAAGATGGATTCATAAGAATCTTCCAACCAGGTGTGACCTGCAGTTGTCCCGATGGAGCACAATTCATCTTCAATTGATTGAATGAAAGATTGCTTAATTCATGCTTCCAATTTGAATTAATAGACCGGCGGCAGGGCAGCAACTGATGGTAGGTGATTTCTACGTTAAACTTGTGGCACGTATACATCGAGGTTCTTTTTGTTTCCTGCCATATTGAAGTGGTTCCAAACAGTTTTTTTCTGCAATGTTTAGGAGCACTCTAAACAGGGCATACAAGTGCGTACATGACGGTATACCGTATCAGAAACATAAGCACTATTCGCATTTTCAGCCGGCTGACTTGCGTTTTTGAAGAAAACATTTGAAATATGGCGTAGTCAAGCATTAACAAAAATGTCCGAGTAGTTTTTTCGAGTACAAAATATTGCCTTTCTAACGCCATCTAGCGTAGTCCTATCCCACGTATATAAAACCAGATTACTAAAACTATCCATTGAAAATACAATGGGTTTCTATCTACACCTTATGTTTGTAAATAAGTACTTGCTAAACATCTTGCATTATGTGCATCTTGCATGCAGTTATGGACCACACTGTCCACAGATATGGAAAAATTGTATTTAAAATGAATAACATGTGGTGAAAGAAAATACAATCTTTTTTACGATAAACTTCATATCCGGAATTGGCAGATGCGGTGACAGTCTTTTGTTGAAAGTAATACATATGGAAGATTTGCAATTTACGGAAAATCAGGATGATTGTGCAAAATTAATTTTGCATTCATTGTCATTTTTTTATATCAAATTAGCTCTACTCCAGCATGTTTAATAATAAAAGATGTACAAAATTGTTATGGAAGTAAAACAGTAGATCTATAAAAAACATTAGGCGACTGAAGGAAAAGTCAATCACAATTCAAAACGATGTGTAAAATTTTGAAGGAATTATATAACTTGATAGCTAGAGGTACCTTACGACGGAATTCGTCTCAAGACTTTTCAAAACGATTGGGACGAGTGAGCACGATAATTCGTGTAAATCCTTGTAGATCCATACCGAATTATGGTAGTCCTAATACTTTCTCAAGTCATGGTGTGGGGTTGCAGACGAGCAACATCGCTGGTAGCCTCACACGAATTATCTGAATAATGTTTTTCACCCAATTTTGAAATGTGTGCACTGGTCTAACATCGGCACACTGCAAATTTTCCCTTCACTCTAACATTTTTGCTATCTCCCATACAAAATGGCTCACCAAGGAGGATTTATTTTTTCGTTTATCATTCCCAATACGCACTATCCATGTATAATTAGGCCAATCGTTATATGTATTTAAGGTACGGAATTATTTGGCCCCAACACCTAAGGTGCAACATACAAGTAAATTTAACACCTATAACAATGTTTTTATCATACACTTTTTAAATTTCTGCAGAAAACCATTTAACTTCTTTGCACTGAAATTTCTGATTACAGTCTAACATGATGCTTTATCTGGACAGTTTCATTACGTAACTCCCACACAAAATGACGGATTTTACAAAAGCATATTTTTGTTCATGGTTTTGCACGTAAAGTTTCGCCAATAGTAATATTCTGTATCACATAATACAAATAATTATAATAAAAAAGTTGGCCTCAGTGCAGATGTCCGGAAAAAAGTATATCGTTTGGTATGACACAAATGTAACAACCAGAAGAAAGCGTGTAAGGTACGATTGAGCGCCACAAATTATAATGAAACTTTTTAAAACTTTGCATTTGCCAAGTCGCAGCCGGGCATTGTAAATAGGCTATATTGGGTAACCCCCTCTGCTGTTGGTACCAAATAATTTTGTCCGATATTTTGACCTATAGTTCCTAGGGAAATCTTGGAACATCGATTGGTTAAATATGCCAATTCTAGTATCTCCCATGCAAATTATGGTTCTAACCCAAATATTATTAATTTCATATCTTCTACCGGGTTACTTCAAATTCAGACAAATTTGGTGCAAGTCGCGGACTAGCAACGTTAGTGCTTAGGAATGAAAATGAACTGCATAGTCAGGCCTGTTCTGGTACCTCCCACACTATTTAGTCGATTTTTCGAAATTGAATTTTACCCCTGTAACTCCTAACATTTAAGGTGTACCTTCCCAACTCTTTGTCCATTGTTTTGCTCTGTATTTCTTGGTAAAACCTATGGGTTAACTATGTCTCTTCTGCTACCTTTCATGCAAATGACCTATTCTTCAGGCTATATTCTATATAGTTCCACCGCATTGTCACGCTCTTTGTGGTTCCTCCCATATAAATTGATGTATTTTTCGAAATTCAATTTTCAATTTTTATTCACTGTATGACTTTGCAGTATCCAAAAAAATTTGAGAGAATTCGCCAAGCAATCAAGTAGTTGCATTTAATTCGACCAAAATTTTGCACACTTAATGCGGTTGACAAGCTGAAATGGCATGCCCGCTCGGGTACCTCCCATACAAACTAACCGACTTAATGAAATTCGATTTTCTACTTGCAAACTCTACTGCGGTAACTAACGTTTTTCTTTTGTCAAAGATTTGATGTATTGCTTGGTCAAATGTGAAAAAGTCGATCGTACAAGCCCAACGCTTCTGGTATCTCTCATACAAATTAGCTAGTTTAATCCATTTCCTCCTGGATAGCGATCTACTACGCGTCTTTTTGGCAGGAAATTTCTGTACTTTCTTCCGGAGAAATAAAGGTATATATATGTAGTTTGATACAGCAAAAATATAAATCCTAGAAGGGAGCATTTCAGGTACAAGTATCTTTTGATCAAATGCTGCCTGCCTGGCTGGCGGGCCGGTGGACATGCAACTGCTGTAAAAACTTATGGAACTTGCATACAAATTGACTGCTTTTCGAAATTCAATTCCTACCCTGTAAGTCCTCAACCGCAACCTGCAGTAACCCAAGTTGTCCGTTGTACTGTTTCTTAATTTCTGATAAAATTTAAAAAGAAACGACCTACCTATACTCCTTCTGGCATATATTTTTGACTTCATATTTTTAACAGATTGCACTAAATTTAGTAAAATTTGGTTTCAGAATCAAAACGGAAGCCATTGCCATTCTGGGGCACCTCCACATAAATTACCTTATTTAACATGTTCCTGGATTCGTATTTTCCCACGGATACAACGATACAACGGATTCCGCAGATACAAACTAAGCAAAATTAGGTGATCCTTCTACATTTCTAAATGGAGGACTTCAGAAAGTTACACTTTTGCTTCCTTTATTGTGTTTTAATTCAAAGTATTTTTTAAAGTAACACAAAAGGATGTATGGTGAAGGTATATATGAATAAATATAAATTTTTTGTTTTTTTGTTTTTTTTTTTTTTTTTTTTTCTTTTGATCTTGTAAATTTGATGGTAAGTCTTTTGCAACCTGAATGTTATACGTAACCCACTCACGCGGTTAACATACGCGTGGGATCCAAACTTCTAAAATAAAATTAATTGGAATCTTTTTCTCCCAACCTTAAATAGATTTTTTTCATCGTTAAAAGAAGATTCAACAATATTATTATTACAAATTTGTAGAAATTACAGAGAAATTCGATAGGATTTGTGGAGTATAAATATCATATTCTAAAAATTTTACAGATAATTTCGTGTAGAATTTTGCAGAATGTTTCAAAAAGCTCTCTTTTATTTTTGCTCAAAAGTACATTTAGACGTATAGGTGACACCATATCATAATGGAGGTTCAAATAGGGTCATAACGGTAATATACTTATCAGTAAATATTGCGTCGAAATGTGTTTTTGAATTGAACAAAATTTTCTTCAGCGATAAACCTCATTTCTCACTCGACGATTACGTCAACAAGCAAAATTATCGCATATATGACTCGGAGAACCCAGAAGTGATTGTGGAAAATTCATTGCATTCGGAAAAAATTTCTGGTGCGCATTACGGTCTAGAGGAGTCGTAATGTAGTATTTTTTTGAAAATGAAACTGGAGGAGCCCTAATAGGATCCACTGCTGCAACCAATCCAGAGGCGATATTTAAATTACAATATATTTCGTACATAATGGCAAGGTCCAAGCATTATACATATTGAAATCATAGCTTTTAACTCTACTTTTGAAACCGGAAAATGCATAACCCGATATTAAATGTTGTCTATAGCTTGATTTGCGTATGGTTTCGTTCGTGGGCGAGTAAAGAATCGATTTTTGTGTCACGGTAGTCAAATCTTTCTGCGTTACTCTTCTAGCAACGTCCGCTATCGTATACAAATTTGATTTCTATAAATAACATGAAAAAAGATTAGAACATTAAAAGACTAAAGGATAATTAAGGTTATACTTAATTCTTAAGGAAGTAGTTACATAGTAAATGAAGTTAACTATGATTAATTTATTCATAATTGGTAAATATCTTTGACAAACGTGTCCAATATAACACAAAACCAGAGAAACCTGAGTGAATTGACTTGGAAACTTTTGCAAACCAAAGGCAGATACATGACTAACGGCTATGTTGTCCTTATTCCGGAACAACTAACCAGTTGCCAAAGCTTAATAAGAAATTTCATGTAAACCGTTTCGACAAAAAATGTGTTGTCCGATGTTGTAAATATTCAGGCCTAATATCAAGTATTAACTAACTTTATGTACTAAAGATGTTTGTAAACTTTTAAAAGGAAATTATTTACCTTTCCTACAATAGAACGAAATTTAACAAAAATTTATATGAAAAATCTGCTTGCGAATACAAATTTCTCGAGCTGTGCTACAATTACAATTTTAGAATCGTGGACCATATTTCCACTTTAGCGTCAACTTTATTAATTCGTTCAAAAACACAGAGTCGCTATTTTGATACCAAAATGCTAAAAGATTTGAGGGAATAGATATTTACATAATGGATGGGACAAACATATTTAGAGAATAGTGTTGCTTAACATAAGCATAATTCTAGAATGTTCTTATTTAAATAATAGGTGAAAAATAGATAACAATATATTATATATTTGGTGTACGAGAGACAAACATAACTTGCTATCGTAAACGTAATTTTAGAAACTTCCTATTTGCAGATAAAGAAAGAGATTGATTACATACATGACAGGTGGATATTCTGATGAGACATATGTTCTCAGTCTTTCTAAAGAGGCTGCATCTATCTGCCTGACGGATGTCCTCAACAACTGTAAAGCTTCTTCTTCCTATTCCGCATATGTGGTAGGCGGGTTGGGGAGCGAAAACAAGTAAAAGTCAGAACATCAATCACAGCTGCAAAGGTATGATCCTGGATGAGGATTTGCTGTAGACAGTGATCAAATATTTACAATTCACATTAAAATAGTTTTTATTAGTCTGATTTGTGATTTTGAGCTGACTATGATAAATAGTTGTTCTCAGAAGTTTCAACGCCGAAATATGGAGGGAGGATTCTCTCTATACGGCAATACATCCGGCAACAGAGCCAAAGCTATTTCTTTCGAACGTGGCAGTAAGTGAGACCAGATTTCTTCCCAAAGTTATCCACAATCAAAATATGAGAAAAATGGCAATGATCTTTCTAGAATATACATTTACAACTAGGCCGTCCTGACCATGAGATCCCTTGATCTCATAACCTACTTGATTTGTTGCGTCCTCTAAACCACGGTCGAATTTTCGATACAGCACAAACACCTTTACATGGCGCGCCCGACCTAAAACTTTCGATATTTTATAAGGCCCCTTATATTTGGGAAGTAGCTTGGGAATATGCTTCGTAATCTTCAGTGAGCTCTATGCTCGTTACATCATAATCTTCTTTCCTGCCTTTGAAGGTTGCAATCGAATTTGAAACTTAGTTGAAATTAGAACGGCGTGTTTTATTACATTTAACAAACTATCCGCAAAACAAGAACCAGTTGTGTCTTTAAATTGGACATATTATGCACTTGTTATATAATTTTGGAAACATGCAATTAGGTTGCACTCTGCATTTAAAGGGCTGATACTGTCAATAATCTGACAGTAGGATAGTCTCTGAGTACTGTAAAACAACAAATATATAAAAAATATATAAAAAATATATAAAAAAGATTTTGCTCGCCGTTTCACATTACTTCTAAAATCAAAATTTTGCCTATCAGTTATTTGAAAAAGCGCTATTAACATTCGTGAAAGCGTTATCGTATCGCATACTCCTTACCTGTGCGGATCAGACACGCAATAGCCATAATTTAATTTTAATTTAACAATTTATATTCATCTCAATTTATGGACATTCAATGCTTTTTGGAAATCAATCTTAAACGTTATCTGAATCTAATTCCATACATTCTATACGTATACTAAGCTACCTATTTTTCGGTTTCGAAAGTGAAGTTAAATAAAGCGCACACAAAGCTATGATGAAATTTTTAAATATTTCGCTGTAATGCTTGTACGTTGCCATTATGTACGGAATACAATGTCATATAAGTGATAGCCTCTGAATTAACCACATTTCGGGCGGTATCTCGGCGATAACTTGTTGATTCTCAAATGCTCCAACGTTTGGGGATTATCCGCATAAACACGGTCCAACAAAAAAAAATCTAACGGCGTCAAATCCAATGATCTTGGTGGCCAATTGACGTCGCCAAAACGTGAAATTACGCTTCCTGGAAACGCTTCCAGCAATAAAAACAAAATTGGCCAGTTTATAACCTTCAATTGCATGCCAAAAAAAGTCAGTTGTCATATTGCCATAGCGCTATGAATTGAAATTTCGATTATTCGGCACACTTTCACCAACACTGCGATGATGCACAGGGCTGACCATATCTGTAACGCTAACAATCTCTTCAAATTTCTTTATAATCTTGCTAGTTCCTTACACAGGAGGTCGATTATGACGACCATAATTACCGCGTAATGCACAGAAAGTGTCCACATTTGAATCATCACGTTTGTAGTAAATTTTAACTATTTTTACGCGTTCTTCGGTTGTTAAACGATCCATGTTCGTAAATGGAAAACGTTTCGCTAAATAACTGATACTTCAAATGCAGGTATATAACAGCTAACAGCTTTCCCAGACCAGCGGTTTTTAAATCACTAAATTTTTCGGTTTCAAAAGTAAAGTTAAATAAGGCGAACATAAAGCTATGATTTCGATAAAACTTTTATTTTATTATAATGCTTGGATCTTGCCATTATGTTCGAAATACAATGTCGTTTAAACACCGCCTCTCGGTTGATTGCACCATTGGATCTTTTTTCGACCACTATTTTGCACATTTCGGGCGGTATCTCGGCGATAACTTGAAGAATGTTGCTTTTCAAATACTCGAACGTTTGGGGATTATCCGCGTAAGCACGGTATTTGATGTAGCCCCACAAAAAGAGTCTAGTGGCGCCAAATCGCATCATCTGGATGGACAATTGACGTCGCCGAACACCTTCAGACGATACTGGATTTTTTAACTTAAAGGAAATTCAACACGGGAAGTGGACGCCATCCGAGAGTGACGTTACGTTGTTGATGGTACCTTAACTCTAGCAACAATTGCTATGAATATAAGCAGTATTTATTTATGAAAGAAGTGAATGTAGGAATTTTTGGATTAAATTAGATGTTTGTGTGGGAGGTACAGAAATGACGGAGTTATAGGACCGAATTTTTTTTCTGTTTTATCAAGCATTACAATTTAATACAAATGACAACCAGTACAGAAACTGCAGTCAGGTGAAAATAAGCAATGTTATAACCTACTAAAAGTAAGTAATTACTATACCGTCTTTCGCTAAGATATTTTAGAAAAATTACTGATTTTCGTCAAAACGACTAATTTGTGTGTGGGCCAACTAGAAAGTCCAGCCATTCTCACAACTGAGTACAGTAAACGCCTGATGAGCATTTATTTATACAAAATTGAATGAAAAATATATGTATGAACTTAGAAAGGTTTGGGTCAAATTGAGTAATTTGCATAGTAGTTGTAAGAATAATCCCGGCCAATATAAAAATAATCCCGGTCGAATAATCGAGATTTTTTAATTGTGTAAAAATAAATTCGTGCGTATACAGAATAGCATAGTACTTCAGGATAGCAGCAATATGTCCCGATTAATATAAGATCTCTGTGAGAAGTTCTTGAATATCATCGTATAACACATTATGTGAAGAAGACAACATAAAAAAACGTCAATATAATCGAGGACGTCGGTTTAAACATCTTTGAAACTAAGTGAAGAAACTTTAGGAATGAAATTATGCTGAAATCGAAGCCCTTATATTGACCACATCGGTAGATTATGAATGAGCCTCTTGAATGCCATTAGTCCTGGAGGAGGATAACATTGTTTCTACATTCATGATACTTTCATGATACTTATTTTGTAGTATTTTAAACTAAAATTATTAAAACAAATTAAAAAATTAGATGACTTTGATCATCCATATTGGTCATACTGGAAAGACATGAAACAGATCCTTGAAAGCCAATATGTAGATTCCAAGGCGAACTGCATCATATTCAGATTCCAACATAACCAACACTGCAGATTTATAGATTTAAAATTATTTAAGTGAATTTTAAGAAGAAAAATTGGTGATTTCGGGCATCCATATTGGCCACACCGGAAATACATGAGTGAGGTCCTTGACTGTCATTATGTATTCCTCCTGGAGGACACCATCATCTCCAATTTCCAAAATAATATAATATACATATGTATATATGTAATATGTATATAATATTTGGATATATGTATATATAATATTTGCATCCATATTAATCAGGCCGGAAAGGCAAAAATGAGGAATTTAATCAGAAATTAATGTAAGATATATCGAAAAGATGAAAGTGAGAAAATGAAATATTTCTTAAAATTTTACTTTAGGTTTCTTTTTTTTTCATTTCTTTACCTTTTTTATTATTGCTCACGTGATTTGGTTATAGGCAAATCTTAAATAATTTAATTTGAATTGTTATATAAGGATTTGTACAGTTGCAAATAGTTTTTTAAGAGTTAATTTATTATATTTTTAATATATTTGTGCTATATAAGTGTCAAATTTGCAAAAACAAAGCGAGACCAGCGGAGCGGATAATTTATGCCAGAAGGATAGGCAGGAAAATGTAAGTGAACAGCAGTGTTGCACGTGAAATACAGCGATCAGAACGAAATAAAAAGTTTGAAACAAATTAAGATTAGGATTTAAAATTATCAAGTAAATACTTTTTTTGACTTGTGCCTACCAGTGATAGATAGTAAAGTTATCAATGCTTTGACAAACACAACATAGGCGTTGAACTTTTCCATGCGAAATCGAAAGAAGTCACAGTTCTCAAATCCTAACGTAGGCGTGTTATTTTATAAGTACTCATTAACATTTGTTGCATCCCCTCTACATGTTTGTGGATAACATGACATTTGTTTTAAACAAATGCAGTTATAGTAGTCATATATAAATATATATAGTTATATATAAATCGGTTATCTCCCAAACTATGGGAGACAACCGGCACATGTAAGGATGCCTTTTGCAGATTTTTTGTACTTTGATTAGAAACGGATTTTTGGCAGCACAATAACAATTTTCAAACTCGAAATATCGTTTGGACCCCACTATGCGACTCTGGTTATAGCTGGTGTACTGAATCTTTGCACATAAACTATCCAATATTTCAAAAATATCTGTGTGAAATTTCATCAAGATCAGTCAAATTGTAAAAAAGTGGCATAATTTCCCGTTTTTGTCGTTTACCCCCACTACGAGCCGCTTGTAAATTTGAGTCGATGGCGTAAACGACGAAATCAAATTTTATGACATCATGCCAAACACCAGGATAAAAGTTTCTCAATTATATTTCATTTCGAGCTTATAAGCTTAAGAAAAATGGTACCGTGGTGCATATGCTGTAGTATAGACTTTCCACCACCAAGCAATATCCCAGCTTAAAAACAACAAAACCGGCAGAATTATTCAATACCGATGGCGATAGGCTGGGAATGAACCGGTATAGGATCTTAAACATGATTTAGATAAACGAAAGCATGGCGCCTTGATAGGAATATACTCATGCGCATTGTCCAATTTTGTATACCTGCTACCGATGGATCAATTTTTTTTTTTAACTTTTTATAGGAAAGACTAAAAGTCTGCTCTTCACGACCATCAATGTGACTGGCTTTACATCAGATAAATTAACGAATGATCGGATATTGTCACCCCAACAAACCTTGGGTAGGACCAGAGGACAGCAGATCCACATGCATCATATATCCGATTATTTCAAAACATAGTTCGGTAACCAGATTTATCAAAAGTAACTTGAAGCTACGGCTAACCTCCATATATATGTGTAATGAGGTATACTCGTACCAACATAAAATCTTCAGCAAAGTTAGGTAAATACTCGCAGAGCCGTTTTGCATCAAACCACCGTCCTACCGGTAGTTTATCATGGGTTCTATTTTAGTATTTTTATGATGTTAATAAGAAAGGCAGCAATGAACAAGACTGGCTTAATTTGTAACAAAAGCCTCGTATTGTTTACGTACGCTGACATTAACATTATTAGTTGAAAACTACGAGATGTTATTGGAGCTTTTTCAATCAATAAGAAGTCTGTAAAAATAAATATAAATAAAATTAAAACAAAGTTATGTGTTCCGAAAAACAAAAACTGTATTCGTTTGGGCAGCTGCGTGAACTTTGACTTTAGAACTGTAATGAATTAGTCAATCTTGTCTCCAAAGTTAACACAATAAATTACGTCAGCAAGCAGTTGTTATTATGGACTAAGTAAGCGAATCCCCTTCAACGATCTCCCCCAACGGAGGAAAACTAAACTGTAATAAAAATAGCTTCATCTTATCTAATTGTATGGGGTTATGTTACAGTCAGATAAAATTGTCTTTTAGAAAAAATTCTCTACTATTTTAGATTATTTTCAACAAAAGCAGAATAATATTGTTTTTGTAAAAATGTTGTCCATACACATAAAGAGTTCATTTTTCAATGTTTTAACTCGATTTAAAAACTTTAAGGCGTGCTTAAAGCAATCACTGGGGTTAGTCGTAGTTAATAAAATTTTACAAAAAAAAAAAAAAATAATAAAAAAAAATTGTCAAAACCAGATAGCGTTTTTACCTCTTCTGTGGGTTGTCCAATTTCACGAGAATATGAGAAAAGTACAATCCCAAAAATTTGGTCTTTAGCACATAAGTGTATGAGAATACGTGTGAAAATATATTGTAAACGAGTATATACAAACTTTACTTAAAATTGAATTTATATTATGTTGATAATATTTTTGTGCCTAATATGTAATATAACTAAGATATGATCTTGGCTTAAATTCTTCTTCTGTTTAGGTGGCGACAGGAATAGACATCCTTATCTATTACACGCCGCCCGTAGAAAGAATTCCTAGCGCTTCGATCTTCTGCGCTTCTCCTCCAATTCGTCACACCAAGTTTCGATAGTATTTCAAAAGTCTGGTTCTTTTAACGGAGTTTTGCTCGCTCTCTTCTGCGCCGTCCATCGAGTTCGTTGTCGAAAACTTTCCATGCCGAAGCATTTGTGTCCATCCGCACAACAAGACCCAGCCAATGCAATCGCTCTATATTAATGCGTTTGACCACGCCGATGTTGGCATATAGCTCATACAGTTCATTGTTCATGCGACGCCGGTACTCTCCGTTAACGATGAAGGGTCCATATATTTTCCGGAGTATTTTCTTCTCGAAAACTGCCAGTAATGATTCATCCGCTTGCGTTATAATACAGTATTCTGCGCCATATAATAAGACAGGTAGAACCAACGTCTAGTACAGTCTAATTTTGTTTGTCGGGAGAGGGCCTTATCTTCTCTTTATCTCCATGCTGACATCATTCGTTTTATTTACGCAGAACCGAGGTATATAAATTCTTTGACCACTTCAAAATTATAGTTGTCAACGTTGACACAGCGCCCCAAACGAGTAGACTCTTTGTTCGTTGAAACCAATAACTTTGTTTTGTCCTCATTTACCACCAGACCCATTTTAGCTACTTCCTTCACGATGCTTGAGAAGGCTGCAGTTACATCTTGCAGTTTTCTACCGCTGATGTCTATGCCATCTACATATGCGAATAACATGTGGCTTTTGTTAAAGATGGTACCAGACGTGTTAACTGCAGCTTTCCTCATAATCATCTCCAACAGTATGTTGAAGAGGTCGCACGATAGACTGTCGCCCTGCCTAAATCCTCGTTTGGTGTAAAAAGGCTCGCTAAGATATTTGCCTATCTTACCATCAAACAGATGTCTGATGGAGTTGTACTTGTTCTACTGCCAAGGAGTACTTGTTCGAGGGTCGGAAGTCGTGAGTTGTTTGGGAAATTCTGCAGAGGGATCTGGTTATTCCCAAGTGAATAACAATCAGAGAGCCCCAATTAGAAAATTTACCCATTCCCCTCCTGGCTAAGCAATAAGTTCTTAGAGCAATATTGGTATATTGAAGAAATCTAATAACAAACAGTAGTTTGTGATTAAGTCAAGATAAATAGCATCATAATTTTGTTAAACGTCTGAGTATATGTAAATATGAATACCATTTTAAAGTATCTTGGATATTCTAAGCCAACAACATCAGAAATAAGCCATCAGTGTTGCCAGCAATGACGATCAAATTAGGAAAAACATGACAGGATTTTGAAACGTTATTGCTATGGAATGGAATGTGCTTCAATGAAGCACAAGGAAGAAAGAAGCCTCGGATTCTTGGTGTGGTAGGTATCAGAAAGGATGGTTAGACATGGCCCATTAACAACTCCCGGCTATGATTAGAAAAATTATTAAGCTGTGCCTAGTTTCAAGAAGTTTGGCAAAGATTTACGATATTTACTTGCCAGCCAGCCAGCCAGATTTAAAAAGTCATAAAACAAATTTGGTCAAAATATACATTCCTGCTCGGTGTTACATTTTTTCATGTATCAAAAATACCTTCATTCCTTCGGGTGAAGGTACAAAAATCGATGTATTACAAATTGCTAAAACTTGTGAATTGCTCGCAATTCTGAAATAGGAAATGTATGTAAATAAGGGTGTAACTAAGGAAAACTGTAATGTTGAATAAATTCGATATTGTCCTACTTTCTCTGAAGTCGTTTTCCTTGCGATCAGAGCCGTTGATGCGGGATACTATATAGATGGACTCGCCTAGTTGCAATTTAATGTTTTTATAGCTGTGTACTCGTATTTGCTCAATCACATATGTTTCTTTTTCGTTAATTTTGTAGCAGTCACATCTTAGTTTAAGTACATTTTGCATATAATTTTATCATATTTTAAGGTAATTTTACTGCCAGCGATTATGTATTATTGCTAATAAAATTTGTTATTCAAATCTCACGAAAGTGATATTTTTAATGACGAGCTGGTCGTGTAATATATTATTGTTATTGTTATATAATTAAACCATCATCAGCGCCCTTGGAACTCTTTCTTAATCATCGTAATATTAGTTTTAAAAGAACAAATTTCATGTTTTACCCTCTGATAGGCAAACGAAGAACAAAATGTATATTTTCACAAGTGTTTGTCTACCGATGTGTCCTGCAGTCACAAATGCATAGAGGCCATTTTGGTAAAAGCGGCAATGCACACCTATCTGTATTGAGTTAGTGTTAGATTTTGTACGCCGATTTTTACTGCAATATGATTTTGTCTGTGCCGTGCCATCTTTGACTGTGTGAACGCCATCTGGCGCCGGTTAGAGAAATGTCAGCTAATGGTACAACGAGAATGTGGGAGCTGAATAAATATGTGCCAGCATATCATTACGTTAACTTGTAAACAAATGTAAAAATGGAATGAAAGTTGGATGAGTTTGGGCAAGGTTTCAAGGCACGAAAAGTTGAAACTAAAGAATTTTTCTGATCTGGAAGTAATTAGTAGTACGGCAGTGGTTCCACCTTTTAGAATTGAAATAAAGAAGAAGGTTTTGACGAAAGAATGATATAGGTCAGCCGAAATTATTATTTAAAATTTGAGATCCATGTATATCAATTGTAAATTGAACTCTCATTATTGAATATTGAAGGAAAAAAAATTTGGAATAAACTGAATTATTAACAATAAATGAATTTAAAGAAATTTAGAAATAATTGGAACTGAAGCAAAAAAAGAAAAAGGCTTCACCAACGGAATCAGAAAACAAATAATTGAATAAACAAAATTAGATACAATTTTGTAATTTATAGGCAGTAAAATATAAAAGGAAAATAAATCGGCGAAACAAGGCTGAACTCAGGTCTCAGGATTGAGCTCTTGTGTGGACGGATAAACGCAGCTTTCCTTACAACCGTTGTAAAACTCCATCATTTTCTACCGTTACCGTCTAGGGAATTTGCGACCCATCGATGTTATTGAATGCTGGGAGGAAACAAGGATTATATTGCAATATTAATGAGTTCTTTAAATTCAAATCATTTTCTTTTTTATTTGGATATTTTCCTCATATTTACAAATACTCGATTCTCGGATTCGGACTCGGATACCCTACCTTGAAATTTAAAGTACTTCAGTTATTTTCACAGGAAAGAATTGGAGTTCTTAGGAGCTTTTGAAAGGAAAATTGAATATTTCTCTTTTTTATATGAAGTTTTAAGGGAAACATAGTGTGAACAGGGAGGTAACTATTTGGTAGTGCTTCGGCCAAAGTGGGTATAGGGTAATCCAATTAGTACATTCAAAACCGTTATTTATTTAGTGGAAGGTTTGGGTTTATGAATATGGATCGTAAGTAAGTGGAAAGTATTTAAAAATTACTTCAGAAGTGGTGATTCAAATGTGGACTTTCAATCGAAAAAAAATTTCCTCTGCGATGAAGCAAATTTCTCACTCGGTAGTTTCGTCAACAAGCATATGGGGCTCGGAGAACCCAGAAGTGATTGCGGAAAAGCTATTGCATCGGGTTACCTTAAAAGGATGCACTGCTGCAACCAATCCAGAGGCGGTCATTTAAATGTCATTGTATTTCGTACATAATGCAAGGTCCAAGCATTATAATGAAATAAAAGTTTCATAGAAATCATAGCTTTATGTGTGTTGTTTTAGTTAACCTTACTTGAAAACGAAAAATGGATAACCCTATTAAATGTACGATAGTGTGATAGTGCTCGTGCATTACTCTTTTTTTGTTTTCTTTTTTTTTTGTTTTTTGTTATTTCTTTGTTTTACCAAAGCTTTCAATTTTGTTTATTAGTTTTTTTTGTCTTTGTTTTTTTTTTTTTTTTTTTTTTTTTTTCAAAAGTCGTAGAGTTGAAAAGAATTAACGAATACAAGAATATTAGTACCGTTTGAGTAACCGAAGTGTCATCAATGCACGAACACTTTTTTGTCTAAGTAACGGAATTTATTATTCATTGTCCTTTTTTTCGCAAATCTCTATGCCTACATCATGGCATCAATACATGCATGTTCCGATGATTGTTGCTATATCAACAGTAGTGTTACGCAGGGGATCGAGGAAGGCGGGGAGAGTTTAAGAAAATGAATATTTCTATAATCGCGAATTTAGCTACAGGTCGATTCGAGCTTTTACCCTATTTTCATTTTGCATAGAATCACAAATATGGAAGTTGATTCAGTATGCACTTACCGAGATCGATTGTTCCCTCCTGATTTATGTACTGAACATAATAGGAGAATTGTCATCAATTCATGCACCTTGCATACCATTTTGGCCAAGGTCTACGTTCGCTGCGGATTTCGACAACATGTCACATCTTCTATCACTCATGTCAATTTTTTGCAATACTCGCAAAATCCCTGAAATGTAAAAAAATATTAGTTGCTATCGTACACTTTCAGCACCTATGGGTATTATTATACAGATACGTTTTTATTCTATGAACTTTTATTCTTCCGTAATTTTATTACGTATTAACTGAGTTTCTTTACCATTTCGTATTAGAATGGAAGGCCTAATCGTTTCCGGCAGAAACAAAAAGAGCATGGAGTATGCTGGCTAATCCACGTCAGACATACATACAATCAACGTCTCTATCAACTAGAACGCGCCCGTGAACTGGTCTACGATGTTGCTAACCCTGAAGCAGTTGATGTGGAGGTCCATTCTATCACTTCTAGTAATCAACACACCTACTAGAATTGCCGTCAGATTGGACAAAATCTTGTCAGGTGCCCCTCTTCCACTAGCATGACCTTTTTTTATTAATGTGGTAAAGATAGTCCACTTGCCCGCAATTGCCTTAAATTTCAAGGAAAATTCAAGCGGATCCTGAGCGTGAGACCGGCGAGACGTGTTCGACATTGACTCAAACCCAATAGATAATAGAATACCAAATAGTTCAGGGAAACTTTCGACCACTTTTCTACTAGAATTGCCGGGTACTGTTTTAGAAAATATATCCAAAATAGATGTTAGTATGGAGGATAAGCCTGATCTAAGAAAATTAAAGGCGTTTCATGTGAGGATGAGAGTATCACGAAGCGAGGGAAAGCGTATTCGGCGACTATCAACAAGGATAAAGCGAAAATATACGCTTTTACGCAATGACCTATACAGTTTCTTGGACGGCGGTGCCACCGTGAAGTATTTAGGTAAGGTTTAATTGAATTTTGGGAAAAAGAACTGTATAAAATGCTAGACTTAGGTGCTAAAGGACCCATGAAGCTATGCAGTCACCTCGGTGAACAAAGATGACAAAAGCGCTAATGCCTGCGAGTAAGTGGAGAGTGACCGCTTTCACTGTTCCGAGGGGAGACCATTATCACATTTTATGGTCACGACTTTGGCGTGAGTAATGCGGCCTAAATGGTATGGATAATAGTAGATATATGGATAAAGTAATCCCTTTAGCAGTGCGTGACAGAGTTTTTGTTAACTTGGATGATGTGAATTTTGGATTTTATACACACTTGGTGTTGTTAGAACCCATAGCAAATTCTTTTGCACAATATATGTAGCGAAATCGATGCTTTGTTTAAAGAACTGCGTGGAGGCAAGCTTAAAGCCGATCAGGTGAATGTTCGAACAATCAAGGGGTTCGTTGTTTCATGGGTGCAAAAGGCTGGTATAGAAAGTTTATACCTGACTATGTTTGTGCTCCTGCTCCAATTTTCATTACCTTGAAAAAAGCAAATACTTTTGTTCCACTGAGGAGGCTAAGGCGACGTTCGATACGCTTAAACTCGCTTCAGTCACAAGCCCAGTACTTTTACTTCCATATTTTTCTACTTTTGTATACAATGTGATGCCCCTGGTATTGGCGACGAATTGTTCCAAAACTGTAATATTGACGTAGAAAATCGTATTGCGTATTTTATGTAGGAGCTGGAGCACAAAGAAAATAAAACGCACTACCCGCTGCGCTGTTGCGCTATGACATGAATGCAATTTCAACGCATGTTTCATTCCTGAAATGTCGATTCAAACCCATTTAATTCAGGAGAATATTTAGAACTAATCGGGACTACCGATAGATAAAACTACAGATATTAGAGGAAATCCCTACAAAACCTACCTGAAACCCACACAGTTATTTGACTTTAAAGTGAAATGTATCTCCAGTCAAAAGTTTATCGCCACAATTTACAATTTCCAACAATTTTAAAGCAATTTTAACGCAAAGTTCAGTAAATATTTTTGTAAATGTAGGTAATATTTCGTATGAGGTTAAAGATATGGAAGTTAAACGTTATTTTATTCTGTAACTACTAGGGACTTATACGACCTTAGAAAACTAAATCAGAACGGAATTATTTTTTTCATTAAAGCTTTTGTAAATTAGCACCTTTTGAGGTGAGGTGAGTTAAACCAGTTCAATAATGAAACAACCGGCCGCCTCTTCCAGGGCACTTGATTAGAGACCAATTCGAGAAGGTTTATTTTAGAAGTTGCAGAAACCTTCATTATATATTTGAGATACATTCCCTTTAAGTATGATATTACTGATAGTATTGAGAAAGTCGACAGTGGGATTATTAGTGTTAAATTTAGGCCGTCGTCTTTAAGCAGATTGGAACTGTAACTGTTCCCTCGCCGTAATGTTTTCCCTTCCCGACGGAACCTGATCTTGGTAAGTTAGAAATATGACTGTTATCAACAAAGTATGCTCCAAATATAGTTGTCTCATCACAGTCGATTTTTGTGTTGCTGGCTACTTTTCCCCGAAAAGAAATGTTCATTTAACCAAATCATTCAACATTGCTTGAGCTAGATCGGAAAAAAGTTCTTATATTTTGGTTTATTTTAAAAAACGTATATGACAGTCAAAGAACAAAACCGGAAAACAGATTTTCATTTATGTCACGTGTGAACTTTTTACTTTAAGGAATGCTTAGCGTTACCTACATTAGTCTGTTCTGTTCATTTAAGCAAAAAATTTAAAATAAGGTTATAATTTGTATTCGTTAGTCTGCTTTCGCAATCAAATTTGAAGAACTTCAGATTTTTTTTTTTAAAAGGTATGGAAAAAATATATTTTGCCAAAAAACCATAAATCACAAAGCAGTGTTGGAATACGAACACATAAATCTACTATTATTTAGGTCTATGAAATACTACCGAAATTTCTTTCACATTTTCAAGTTAATATTTGAAGAAAACTCATTAATTTCAGTGGCTGATTTTTTTAATATAAATGTATTGTTTCTTATTTTCTGTTACGCAATAGCTAAATTACTTAACTTCACAATTATTTTCAATGTTTTACTTCTTAAATTGTCCAATTTCACGATTATTTTCTATGTTTTATATCGTTTTTACATTTAAAAACATGAAGCTTTAAAACCTCCACAAGCAAGTCAATTTTGGCAGTTCGCTGCCTAATGGGAGCGGTAATAACAATTATTCAAATAATTTAATTTTGGCTGAGGAACGCCGTGTCCGAGACCATAGGGCAATGGACAACCACCTCGATTAACGCAGCGCAGAAATTACCGGGAAATTTTTATTTCTGATAATCGAACTTTTTTATGTTATTGAACTCATTGCAATCCAATGGAAGATATGTATATGCAAATGTGAATATATAAATGTGAAAATGTATGAGTTAAATCAGTCAGTGTTATGGGAGGTGGCGGAAGCAAAGATACTCGGTTCATTTTTACCTCAGTTGGCACGCATTATAAAACGATACAGTTGTCAAAAATTTTTTCTTCTATTTTACCACATTTTGTCAACTAATCTAATCGACACTGTGGACAAAATTGTAATCCACCCAAGTTTAGTAAGGGCTTGATGTGAGGTTGTTAGATTTCTTCTTCCTTCGGGAAAAGGTATAATAATAATAATTCAAAACTTTTTAACATTTTTTATACTTACAAAGATGTTCCGTAATCGCATTTTTAAAATTTATTTTATCCTATTATTTAAATAATTAGCGTGACCTACGCTGAAGAAATGCCAATTTGACTTCTTGTGCAAAATATTAATCAAATTTCAGGAAATAACGTTAAATTAAATAAAATTATTATACATACAGGGTTATCCATTTTCAAAGCCTCCGTTCTGGCAAGACTGTCAGCTGTTAAATACCTGTCATCTGAAGTGTTGTTTATTTAGTGAAAGGTTGGTCATTTACGAATATGGATCGTTTAACAACCGAAGAATGCGTAAAGATGGTTAAAGCTTACTGCAAGCTTACTGTGATTCAAATATGAATCAAAACGATTGATTTTGGCCTTATTGCATGAGAAGTTTCCAGAAAGCGTAATTTCACGTTTTGGCGACGTCAATTTGCCACCACGATTATGCGATTTGATGCCGTTAGATTGTTTTTGTGGGGCTATGCCAAAGAACGTGTTTACGCGGATAATCTTCAAACTCACCGTCCGAAATGCGCGAAAGTGGTCGAAAATTGCCTCAAAAGGATCTACCGCTGCAACCAATCCGGGGGCGGTCACTTAAATGATATTGTATATCATAATGACAAGGTCCAAGCGTTATACTGAAATAAAAGCTTCATCAATTTCGTAGCTTTATTTGTGTTGTTTTATTTAACTTTACTTCTAATACCGAAAAATGGCTGTAAGTGGGTTTTGGAGCCGATGAGTTTTCCCGCAAGTAAATTTGGGAAAAATGCATTCTCTAATGAAAAAAGACAGAATGCAAATTATATTACTGGATATATAGGTGACGGTCCGCCCGTACTTTCGGCACATTGCCACTTTTGCCCCTGTTCACTTGTAAAATTTCAATCATACATTACGTATCTCGGGTATGAAATTTATTTTTTCTTATTTATTTTTTCAGTCAAATGATATACATTTTACAAACAAGTTTTCCAAATTGTTTTTAATAGAAATATTTTGACAAAAAATGTTGAAATTGAATTTTAAAAATGAAATTTAAAAACTTATTTATTCTTTGTTCTTCCGGATTTTGTTCTTCTTCGCGCAGCAATGGCTCCTGTCGTCTCATTTTTTAATTATTCCCACAAATTGTTTCTTCAATATGTTTATAAACTAAGCTATTTTGGCACCGATATAGGTGAGAGTCCTACTAACTCAACAAATCAAACAATTCGGAAAAAAATATAATAAAAACTAATACACGCAAGTAGTGAAGAAATATATCATTATCTGAGCCGTTAACAAAGATGTCAAAAATTGTTAATTGTCTGCCGAAATTTAGGATTTTAATTTTTCATCCCGTTAACCGAAACAAAAAAATTAATAATTTCACAATAAAATATACGCTCACTCAAGGTTAGGCTGCGGCAATATAGGTTTATGTAATTTGGTATAATATGATAACATGAATTTGCCATTTTGCTGTTTCTATTAACTGGATGAAATTTAAACAAATAAGCTACAGTACAGCGAATGACGTACCAACTCATACCTCATTAATATTACATTAAATTGACTCATTTTTCTATCGAAACCTGGTATTTTTAGCATTTTTATTAACTATTCCTACAATTTTTGAGTTAAACGACTTGTTATATAATGGTCGGTCCTTGTATGAGCAAATTTAATTCTGCGGCGAATTTAGCCAAGCAAAATGTAAGACTTTTTAAGCGGCAACTTTTGCTTAATAGACTAATTTTTATGTGAGGTACTCTTAGGAGGAGACAGCAATGCAAATCAATTTCATTCGCAGAATTATATTAAGTTAATTTGAATTTAGTGCAATTGAATGAAAGATATGAGTCTAAGAATATACGGGTTAAATTAAGTAACCTTTATGGACAGTACCAGAAAGGGTGGGATTGTCAAATGCTGTACAATTTATAAAAATTTAAGCCCAGGAGGTCTGCGAATTAGAGATTAAAGGGAAAAAATAAAATTTCAATAAATCGGTCAATTTGTGTAGAACAAGACAATTACATCGATCATTTGTCTGAGAAGAACTGGAGCGGCTGCAACAATTCCCCTATTTTAAGTATTAGAACTTACTTCACTAAATGCATGACGTTGCTGACATCTGACTGAATTCAGTATAATTGATTGGAAGATATGCAGCTGAGAATATGTAGATTAAATATGTTCTTTTTTTGGGAAGCATAAGAACAGGTGTGGTTGTCCGGTCGATATTTTCAATACAAAAATTGAGGAAGAGTTATTGAATTTCGGAAAATCACTTAGTTTGTACGTTTTCATTCTCATGCTGTACTTTAGGAAACGCTTAATATGAAACAAATTTAACTGAATTTAGTGAGCCTGAAAAAAAGATACGAACGTAAGAATATGCGGTTTAAATCGTTCATTGGTATGGGAGATACCAGAACTGGCATGGCTAACCGGCTCACTTTTTCTAAAAATTGTCTCCCCTTAAATTAATATTCAATGGACATAAATTTGGAGAGTTACAGGGAAAAAACTGCATTTCGGAAAATCGGTCAATTTATATGGAAGGCACCAGAAGATGCTGCCCGATATAATCCGGTTAAAGCCGCGGCTACAGTCTGGAAACACATTAGGCTGTGCTTCATAAAAATTTACGACAGTTATCACGTCTATCACCCAACACTACAGCCAGACAAACGGAAAGCGCTCAATCGAGTTAGGAAGCCATAGTCATTAAACATATTTCGTCATAATAAGATACTTATTGCTTCAAGTCTTCTTATTGGATGTTACATGGTTAACGTATCAACTCATATTTAGCTTCATTTCTTCAGTGAAGGTGTAAAAATTACAGAAGAATGAGTGAATTTCAGAAGTCCGAAATATTTGTGTGGGAGGTACCAGAAGGAGTGCGGTAGTGTCATCCGTTTTTAATTTAACGTCGTATTTTGGTAAACAACGTCTACCAAAACTGACTAAATTTAAATGAAAGATATGGACCTAAGACTATAAGGATTAAATCGTCATTTTTGCGGTAGGTACTAAAAGAGGATTAGTCAATCAATCTAGTTTTTCAAACTCTGCAAAGCATTAAAAAAAACGATGTAAAGGACAAACATTTAAGTTAGATAAAGAATGAGTACAAGATTAATTCTCGAAAATCGACCAATTTGTTAAAGGTTTGAGTCTGTATAACACAGTTACAATCCCCAGTTACATTCCGTATGAAATTATATATAATGTATATATGTACCTTACACATATTCTCTATTGAATGTACAACTGGGTGTACAAGTTGTCACAATATTCTCTGGGTTTAATGCTCAACATTATAGCAGCAGAAGACTAACTGCTAAATGAATGGCGGCGGTATTTATGTTAGCCTTTGAAAGCGGTGGCGGAATTTTTCATGGGGATTATGGCCGTTATTATATGGCTGCATTACGTTCAGATGCGCGTAGGTATGCACCACTACACATACATACTCGTATATTAACATACGTTTTCGCTGGGTGACTGGTGGCCGCGATGATACTGATGCTGTGGAATAGTTTAAGTATTTTGATTATCACAACCCGTATTCATAATGTGAAGGCTTAATCAGCTTCAATTTGGTGACGAATGGATATGCATCCGTAGCCATGCTTTCGCTTCATTATTCTCTCTCAATTGAATGGTATTTTTGAGGTAATGTGAAACTGGAAGGAAATTGTAGTTTGTAGCATGTGTTGGGTTTTTATACCTAACGTGAGCAACGGGAAGTTTTTACAGAAAAATGCTGAAAGAGGGCAATATGACGTTTCAAAACCCTATAAATTTTACAGCTGTCATCTGCTAGACATCAAATATGACATATTTATAGGTATTTCTTAATAGCCTACATTTTATCACATTTTGTTCTATCAATATCTTTGATTGTGGTTTATTTTATTTTTTTATATACTAGTGTCTTCCGCTGGGGTGCACTTATCTAGAACAATTTTATAAAACAATTGTAAGCCATAAAGAATTAGCCTAAGAATATTTGCTGCGCCTCACAGTAGCTTGTATTGGGAAAATACTTTGCTAAAATATTAATATCGTTCGACTAAAAACTGATCAGAGTAGTTCTGATTATTTTTAGCGTATAGTTCAGATATTTTGCGGAAAATGAATACATATATATATAAAAAATGATGTTATCCGCAATTTTCGGATTTTTACATTTTTTTATTTTCTGCACACAGCTTGTTTCTATAGAACGAGCAAATCGATTCGATTCCGCCAAACGAACAAAACATTCCGTTTCTGACACTTCTCACACACTGATTTGGCGAAAAGCGGTTTAAAATATATCTTTAATTTAGAGTTAGTAAAGTGATTAATCCACAATTTGGGCGGTTCTTGGGTACGTGAATCTATTAAAAACATGACAAAAGTCGATACGATTGAGGTGGGCACAGCAATGTCAGGTGTGGAATTGGTCAAATTTGGATTTTAGATTTTTGCAATATAAAAATATAGGTAGATATTTCAGTTACAAATTTGATAATTCGGCACGTTACGTACGAGAAGTCGGTGCTTCTGACGATGAATATGTATTAAAAAATATTACAAATTATACTATTAGATATTTTATTTAAAAAACTAGAAATCTGAGTAACTAAATAATATAATACTATAATCTATGGTTACGTGGTGAAAATGTTGAGGAAACCTACAGTTCAATAATATCTCGCATCATTTTGATTAAATCGTCTACTTTGTCAAACAACTGTACGACATATTTATTATTTATTAAAGAAATTTAGTCAAAATTAATGAGTGTATTGCGCATAGTCTAAAAAATTAAGAAATTGAATCACCCAATAATACCTCATATATTAACATAATAATAATAACAATAATAATAATGCTGCATCGAATGAATGTCAGATGTTTGTTGAGTAACTGTGACATTAATATACTTTCAGCCGGAAAAATGAAGTACCTTTTGACCAAATGCGCTTCATAATTTTTTAAGTCGATTGAGCAATTTCCTTCGACCCGGTTGGCAGGCTGATGAATGCGATAACTGGTGTAAATCTTTATGGTATTTCTTAGAGCTTGGCACAGCCTAATATTTGTGTAGATTGTAACCGGGGTTCGGACCATATCGGCCTACCCCTAATGTAGACTGAAGTTATGTAAATTATCGTCAATTATACTGCCTCATAATAGTGGTAAGATGTGAAAAAATCAACGGAATAATCTCGTCCTCTCTAGTACCCTGCATTCAAATTAGTTATATAATTTATTTATTTGCAGTACATTCAGTATAATTGAGGAATTAAAATAGATTGCGCTACTACGCGTCTTAGAGTTCCAAACATACAAACTAAGCCAGTGATCAGTGATCAAATCAGTGATGCTTTTACATTTCCCAAACGGAGGGCTTCAGGAAGTTACAATTTGCCTTTTATTGTGCTTTAATTCAGAGTATTTTTTGCAGCAACAAGCAAGGACGTTGGGCAAATGTACATGCATATATGTAGGTATGTTCACCTGACTAAAATTTCTGTACTGATTTCTATTTATCAACATATTATTATTAGTTAATATATATTTTTACGCAGTTTAAAGTTGTAACAGAAGAATTTCACAAATATCGATTAGAAGTTTTATGTGACGGACCAAGAACAAAGATCATATTTCGTTTTCATAAATTATACTATTACTTAATAAGCTACATATTTGACATTCTTTATATTTTATCAAAATTAGAAAAATATTCTACATGCTTCAAGTCTGCAATAGCCACAATTTGTAAAATACCTACGAAATGTAAATGATTAAAATACCTGCTTATACAATCATTGGCCTGTACTCTTTTCATATTTCGGAGCATATAGTAAAATATGCAGGAATATCGGTGAATAGCAGGCCCTTGGCTTATGTCAAATGGCTTCAAAGAAAGAACTGAGATATTGCAGATGCTTACATTCATTTCGATAAAAGAAAAACTCAGTCATGCTGGCCTTTACTCTGCAAATAGTTATTGTAATATGGTTCTAGTTTTTGAGATATCTTGTTCAAATACAGTTTTATAGGGTTGTATTTCTCAGTAATATATCTAGTTTTCAAGAGATAGTGCAATGGATTCATACTGAAGTTGAATGGTGGATTATCATACAAAGAGATTTTTGAATTTCGGAAATACTTTCGGTCATCATATATTAGACTTACCTCTAGAGGTGTGTCGTAAAATCTGTTCAGAAATTTTATAAATGTTGACGTAAAAATGTGAATTAAGCAGAATTTCACCTAAAGATATGAGTTTAAAAAATTTCAAAACGTGTATTGAAATTCCTTTAAATAAAAACCAGCATGGGTAACATAAATCACTTTAATATCAAGGAATCGCAATTCATTTTGATTTAGTGTTCAAAATTTATGCGAGAATTAGGATGGTTCGCAATGAGTTTCGAATTTCTCAAATTCAACTACTAAATAGCAGCCAATTTTAATATGACCCCATTTCTTAATTTCAATATTTACTTGCATGTTATCGCCGATATCAACTACCACCAGTTGTAGCAAAATACTCGCATATTTCTGAGAAGCTGCGCATCCAATTCATAATAAGCTTGAAAGGGAATTGTATTGTGATAAATTGTATTATGACATCCTGGCAGAAAAATTTGATTCAATATTATTATACCAAAATTGAATGTAATATTTACGCAAGCATAATACAGAACAAATTTAAAAGTTCAAACTTAAATTTCTTTTCCTAAACGTTATGATAAAAATTCTACAAAGGATTGCGGGTTTGAGTTATGTTCATGTTATACTGCGTTTTTGTTTTTTGAGTGCTACGACAATAGAAACATGAATGTATCTAATCTAATTTTTTGAGCTACTACTAAATTCTAACTGTAAATTTGGGAGAAACAACGTGCCAACAACACGCACTATTTATCGTGTAGTGAATGATTTCGATGAAAGAGAGTATGTAGCTAATAGAGCCAAACATGGGCCACAACGTACCGCAAGATCGGCTGAAAACATTACTGCTGCTCAAGGATGTAACAGCTTGCCCAAGACAACCCGAATTTTCATGAAAAAATCATAATGATAATGGAAAACCCTCAAATTACTCATCATCTGGTGTGCAATTTGGTCCGGAGGAATCAGTGGACCGTACTTCTTTGAAACTGAAAACGGCGTAACGGTAACTGTCAATGGAGAGCGATATCGTGATATTATTGAAAGCTTTTTAACGCCACAACTGCATGCCTTGGGCTTGATTAACATGTGGTATCAACAAGACGGTGCCACATCGCATACAGCCAGGATTACAATAGAATTACTATGAGACCTCTTTCCACAACAACTTATTTCAAGAAATGGTGATGTTGATTGACCTCCACGGTCGCCTGATTTGAATAAGCCGGACTTCTTTTTGTGGGGATGTCTGAAAAGCAAAGTTTATGCCAACAAACCAGAAACGCTTGAGCAACTCAAACAAAATATTCGTGATGAAATTAATTAAATACCGCGTGAAAATGAAAAATGTGCTCAAAAGGGGTCGCATTTGTGAGGCTAACGGAGGCGGACATTTATCTGATATTGTACTCCATACATAATTGCCGATATTAAATAAAACATTTATCAATATATGATTCATTCTCTTTCATTTAATCAAAAATTATACACAAAGAAAATGGTATACCATCCCGACGGAGGCTCTGTACATGTGTTACCTACCATTATAAAAAAAAACAAACAAAAATATCTATACTTATCAATCACTAATGCACTCGTCATAACTATTCATACATACAATTATCACATCTCCTGATTAGGATTTTCATGTTCCTTGAAACTTGGAAGCTTCGGTGGGTTTTCTAGTCGCTGTTTCAGGTTAAGTTAAAATCACGACACATTATTATCGTTTGAAATGAGTCACACTGTTGGAAATGCGTCGCACTGTTGGAATCCGGAGTACGATGTGAAATGGATGAGGCTATTAAGCACAAATTTTTCAATAATACGACATATTTTTCTTGATTATGTACAGAGTGAATACATAATCAACCATTCCTCAAAATGATATGTAATGTTTCTCTGATTTAATAGCCAACAAAAAACTTACTTAAATCGAATAATCAGTATGAAACTATAACACTAAACAAATAAACAAGTCAACTTAATTTTTTTAATATCACTCATCACTACTTGCAGAGGTTTTTATGAACTAGAAAAATCTTTACAAAACCACTCAAAAACTTAATAGGGCGTTGACGGTTTTATCCATATATCATGTTTAGTTTGTTTGTAAGAGGCACAAATAAGACAAGTGTTTTGCGTGTTCGACGAATCGGTTTTCATCTCCTCCATCGTCGCAAAACGCCGTCCTTTCATGGGTCTCTTCAATCATGGGAACAGGAAAAAAATGCAGGGGGCCAAATCTGGTAAATACAGTGTCTGAGGCATGATTACCGTGTTGTTTTTGGCCAAATAATCTATTTTTTTCCACAATTCCGGGCGTTTATTTTTTTTGTATTGCTTCACGCAAATGGCGCATAACTTCAAAGTAATTCCCTTTATTTACCGTACAACATTGTGGTAAGAACTTCTGATGCACTACACCATGGTAGTCGGAGAACAGTGAGCAAAACTTGACATTTGAGCAAACTCGGAGTGCATTTTTTGGTCTTGGCTCTCCTGGACTCTTCCATTGGGACGATTGGGCTATGGTTTCGATGTTATAACCATATACCCATGATTTGTCACCAGTTACGACCCTTTCAAGCAAATCTGGATGATCGTTGACGTCATCCAACAATTCCTGAGCGATGCTCATGCGACGTTGTTTTTGGTCAAAATTCAGCAATTTTGGAACCAACTTCGCTGCTACATGCTTCATGCCAAAAATTTCCGAAAAGATTGCATGGCATGAGAAAACCGATATGCCGACATTCTCAGCAACTTCTCTAATTGTGATTCGACGATTCTCCATAACAATTTTTTTCACTTTCTCAACATTTTCATTGGTTGTTGATGTGCTGGAGCGTCCAGAGCGAGCGTCGTCATTCACATCTTCTTGACGTTCTGTGAAAAGTTTGTAACACTTGTAAATATTTTTTTGACCCAGAGTACTCTCACCGTATGCCACTGTCAACATTTCAAGTGTTTTTGAGCACTTAATTCCATATTTTACACAAAGTTTGATGCAACTTCTTTTATCCACTTTTTTCGATAGCAGAAAATTGCCGAAAACACAAAACTTTTGCCTTATTTATGCCTCTCACAAACAAACTAAACATGCTATATGGATAAAACCGTCAACATATCTTCGAAACGAGTGTACCAACGTAAAAAAAAAAAATAATAATCGAAAGTCGAATGCACGTAGCCCCCGAAATTTGAAAATTCACCTCGTACATCAAATTTACTTTGCAACTATTCTAAGTTTATTAACAGAGGAATCCATTTGTCCCATTGCAGAAATCATTAATACTGCTTTACACGGATGCCATTGTTGGTTAGAAAATTATTAAGATGGTTTCTCATTGATAGCCACACAATGCGATTTGTAATTCGTTAAAATTAAAATAGATTTGTGGTTCGGTTTATAGCAATGTACGATTGTGTGAAATTTGATTTGATGTGGTTATACCAATCGAGGTTTTAAAAACGAAATCAATTAAAGTTTTGATTTGGAAAGAGCACAAGAGTTTTGAATTAACCCATCTGTTACTTACAAATTGAATACAAGTAGAGCTCCATCTAAATTCTCCATCATCACACATATAAATTGTGGCCTTCAACTGGAGTGATATATATAGCGTTCAAATACCCGATTATTTCAGAAAACCGATTCTTCACTTGTTCAAGAGATTGAATTCTCAAAAATCCAGTTTTCGGGTATTCCTCCAACAAAAAAAAAAAAAAAAAACCCGGGTAAACTGTTTCGTCTCTTTATAGTAAAGGGAGAATGAAATTCACACCTATTTCTTAAGAAAATGTTCACTAACCAACCAACTTCACAACCAACACTAAATAACCAAAACTATCTGGAAATAACCCCAAACACAGAAAACATAACCTGCCAAATTTTATATTAATCAGATGTCTGATGAATGAGTCTATATGTAACAACACTTATATTGGTTACTGTCATAATATTACAAATAATTTGCATTATACAGTAGCAAAACTGATCGTATTTGAACTCGTCTTTGAAGTGATCTATAAGTTTACAATGATATCCTAATAGGATAGATGCAGATGAGTGTAAGATATTGAAAAACCACAACACATTATACCTATACAACCCTATGTTAATTTTGGATATTCAACTGTCAAGGTATAAATTCGTAGATATACCCATCTGAATATTATCTTCGTTTATCTTTATATTATCTCCGTTTATCTTTACAAATTTTAAGTTTTAATTTAACGAATACAAATACATTTTTAAAAATTTTTAGTCTTTCAAAACCCGATTAACCGAAGCGAAAAAATTAACTAAATCAGTTATTCGAAAACGGCAATTTTGGAAAAACCGGCATGCGGTTTCGGAGAAAACACGGGTGTATGCCGTTTTTCGGTTTCGGGTTTGAATACTTTATGTGTATATAAACTTTTTAATTTTTTAAGTCGCTATAGCAAAACTGTCTAATAACTGATTTCAATTCGCTTTTAGTACTATCTTGAATAAATTTTATTATGAAAATACAAAAGAAAAGTAATGAAACGTCGACAAATTTCGCAAATCTTATAACGATTATCATTTAAGTATATGCACTTAGAATGTCCGAAAGTCATAGAATGTTCATACAAAACAAGGACATTTTTAACAGTTTTTATGAAGAAAGACGTGAAGTCGGAGGTGGATCTGCGCACGCATTCCGATGAAAGACAAAGGGTGCATAAAGGAAGTATATGATCGTTGCTCTGGCTACAACGTTACAATTGTTCTGGAAGATTGTACTGTCAAAAATAGAAAGCAAGATATTCATAGCCCAATTGGAATGAAAAAATGCTGAATTAAATACTCCACGGCCATATATCGAATTTCAACTAATCGGTTTTTCGGTGATTTTATGTTGTCAGATGGTTTTTGCAAAATATATATTGTAGCGATGGCAACATAAAAAAATAGTATCAGTATTTATAGTTCCAAGATATTCAGGCCAGTGTCGATCCCAATTTCAGTTAGTAAAGACAAACATCTGTTGTAATCTCTTCATCTGATGATTACCTATATCTTCCCCCAAAGCCTTTTGAATTGAGGCAAAAGTGTACGGAATAACAGGGGGTAAATATTTAATGTCTTCTGATAATGGGAGTGACAATGCAGTCCATTTGTATTCTTAGAACTAAATTTACAATTACCGGGTACGATCTGGCAAAATATTACATTGTGCCAAATTTTTAAGAAATTTCATCTCCATTCATCATAATTCATCAGTCATTCATCAGTTATCATGACCATTAGCCAGCCAGACAGACGGACAACTTTCAATCATGCAACATATTTGGTCAAAAGTTACTTCATATTTTCTTCCTTATGGATGTTACATTTTTGGGCTAAAGAAAATTGACAACTTAGTTAAACCTCCACGAACAATGATTGAATTTGTATGCCTCATTTTCTCCGTCCATATATTACCCAACTGCAAGTCGAAAAGCTGGTCCTGATTAATATGTCTATTCCCAAGTCCCAAAAATTTGTTTGAGAAGTCGCAAAAAAGATTTTGCTTATCGCCACTATCTTAGTTCTATTATTTTATTCTTTTTATTATTGTAGTATTCCTTCATGCTCGAAATTGGTATGAAAACGGCTTTCAGTATAGTATTTAAATAAAAAAATTTAATTTTTAAAATGTCATGATTTCATTCTAATATTAATTTGTATATTAAACACATATTTGAAACTGTAGAAAAGTTGAAATATCAATTTGTCATATACAGAATGGCGCAATAGAACGTGCATATTTAAAATATAGGTTAAAAAATAAATACAAAAGGTATGGCTAAAATAAATCTAAGGCATTGTAGAGTAACAAATGGAGTTTATTTTTTAAAAATAACATCATCTAAATGGTGACCCTCTCTACGACGGCACTCCTCTAACCGCAAGCGAAAATTATTGAAAACTTTCTTCAGTAATACTGGTGTAATGGCTGCCATTTCACCACGGATATTCTCCTTGGGCTGAACGATGTTTCTTGGATTATTACTGTAGACTTTGTGTTTGACGTATCCCCACAAAAAAAGTCAAGAGGCGTCAAGGCTGGACTACATGGGGGCCATGGAATATCACCTCTTTTCGAAATCAGTCTGCCAGGGAACATCTGCTTCACCACCGCCATGGAGCCATTTGATGTGTGACTGGTGGCTCCATCTTGTTGGAACCAAGTTCTGGAATTCACTATTCTTGAA